>JAOTRH010119118.1:0-14882 GCA_034768845.1 Heliamphora exappendiculata
AAACTAATTTGAAGAAATTATATTATATCAATTGGGTATACTATTATATATATATATATATATATATTATTTTATGAATTTAGCAAGCATGGACGCAGATTTTAAATTCAGAGTGATGAATTATTTTTATAAAATATTAGAAGAGATATTAGGTTTTTAATAAGAATTTTACAATGATTAGTCTGAAGCTTTTTTTTTTAATTGTAGTTCTATCACATTTTATTATTTCTTATATACTCTTTTGTATATAATCTATCTCTTCACATAAATATCTAACGTGCATGCATATCCCCGACGTGGCGAGCTAGTTTAATTATTTATTTTAAAATTTAAAATTTTAAAATTTTTAATATTCAAATGTATTTTTTATAAAATTTATATTTTAAGAAGTACTCATTGAAATCTATTAAATAAGACCAAAATTCAATAGAAAATTTTGTAAGACATTAACTGGGAAACATGATTAACTTTTTTTTAGACTAGAAAAATTTCTTGATATCAATAAAATCTATAATTTTCTTTTTTTTCAAAACTAATTCTTGATTTTAAAATTAAGAAATTTATCTTTTTAACATATTGAGAAGCTTAATTAATATATAATTTCTTGGTGCTTACGTTCCAATTTTGTTTTAAAATATTACTTTATTTATAAGTTTTAAAATTTTAAAAATATAGCTAACTTGTCATGAACTACTTAAATAAATATAAATCTGTCATAATTAAATATTATACTTAAAAATAGGACCTTATCATTAAAAATATTAGCAATGGGATCAATTTTACTATATTTTAAAAATAATAATAATATCAAAATATTTTTTTCGTATTTATTAAATATTTTTTGACTTTCTTCAATTTATTATTTTAAAAATTCCTTTTTATTATAGAAATACTAGAAAAAAGAATAAATTCGAACTAAAATCTACATTTAAAAAAGGAGTGAGATCCTGGGGGACGGGATGGTAATTTTACAATTACCACTTTGGAAAATAGCAATGAAAGCGATGGGGATTCTGACTTGTGAGCATCAACCACGGTGGAAGTCACCCAATCAGGAAACGCCACGTGGGCCAAAACTGACGTTCAATGCGCCTATGAAACAGTAGGGTGTTGCGATCACATTCACGTCGCTTTCTTGGTCCATACTCCAATTGGCTCGGAAACCGCCCGTGATATCAGTCCAAACAACAATGCTATAGATCTCAATTTAATTTATTAAATAAATAATTTAAATAATGTAACATAAATATAATTATAAATTTTAAATAGAGTTTATGTAAAATTTATTATATTAATAATTATAATTGTATTATATCATTTAAAATATTAAATTAATAAAATAAATTAATATCTATCGCATTATTGCTATTTCGATAGTCTTGAAATATTATGTTTCATATTTATATAATATTTTTATTTAATTGTATAACAAAAATATTTTATTTAAAAATAAATTAACTTATTATTTTAGGTAAATAAAAAATAAGAGTGTCCACTTACAACCCATTTGGCTTGAAAGAAAAAAAGATAATATTTTTTTTTTGTAATAGCATATTCGGGTTACTAAATCTAAGATAATGAAAATAAATAAATTGTAATAATTTTTCCTTAACGAGCACTTTTTAAATTTCTTTATAATAGAGAGATTTAAAGAAAAAAGAGAGAAAACTTTATAATGTGCAAATTAACCCTAAAATATAAACTTAAAACACTCTTATTTTAAGATTAAATTGATAAATAATATTAATATATATTTTTCTTATATATATATATATATATATATATATATATATATATATTGAGGTTTACCAAACAAGATAAAAGAAAAACAACTATTATTTTTCTCTTTTCTTTTGTGCTTATCCAATATGTAGGAAAATCACAATCTTTTCTTTTTTTCTCTTTTCTATTATAATTTAATTACCCTTTACTTTTTTCTTTCTCTCTTAATTGCTAAATGAAGTGTTAGTACGTATCAAACATTTTCAAGAGTTTCACCCAAAAAATGTTACATTACACTAGGAGAGTATCAAATAATTTTCCCTTTCACTTTCACTTTCACTTGACAAATTATGTATGCCATGGGGAATATATATTAATCATCAATAATATTATATACAAGGGCTTCTAACTATAGATTAACTATAAAAATTTGATTTTGATTATTCATTTATATTGAAATTTATCATTATTTTTAAATTCCAATGTAAGAGGCTAGTCAAAATCAAATTTATGTAATTTTTATAATTGAAAATTTGTGTTAAACGTTTTTTTTCATATTAATATGTTTATCGGAACATGACATTCTTTTGTTTTAAAAAGTACATGTTTTTCAATTTTAATATATTGAAAGTTGTTGAATCATGTAAAAATTTAAAGATATATTTAATAATTTTTAATATTAAAATATATTGTATATAATTTTTTAAATAAATGATATTTTCCCTATTTATTATTATATTTAATTAATATGTGCGAGTCATATAATATATTAATATAAAATTATGTTACTGTAAAGTAATCATTGTTCCTTTAATATAGCATTATTATTTAGAGTTATCAGTTCATATACCAACACTTTAAAATGATATTTTTGACTAACTAATAACTTCTTCTTAATTGCACTCACTATATATGAATTTAAATTTTTTTTTTATAGAAAAATTACGAGATTCTTATTTATTTCTATAGTACTTACGTTAGATTCAGTTCGATATTTTCAATTGTTCATATTATTAAGTTTAACAAAAACAATTAATCATATTAAAAATTAAATTGATAAAAATGGTATACTTTGAAAATCAAATTTGTTGTCTGTTTTTTTATAAAAAAAATTAATGTAATTCGACTTTGTGATTATGAATATCTGATTTAATTTTTATTTTATTTTTTGCATAAATAGTTCTCTTGATAAATTCTATAATATGTATAATTTCAAATGATCAAAACTAGACTTTGGGCATCTGCAATGCACGCACAATCTTTTGTTATTATAATTTAATCTTTCTTGGTATTATAAAATTAAAAAAACATTAAAAAAATGATATTTTTTGAGATTTATTAAGGAAGTTATATAATGAGTAGCTATTTTTAAAATTATATATCTGCTAGTTATTATATGTGCCTAAATCAAATTTTAGTAATTTAAGTATAAAATAAAAAATAATATTAATAATTTGATAATTAGTTAATTAGCTAAATTTAAGGTACTCAATTAAAAATAGAACATAATTAATTTATTAATTTATGAAAATAAAAAATAAAAAAATAAAAAAAACTCTATTAGAGTGAGACATCGAATTGAGTATTTAACGTCAGAGAAATGCAAACAAAATTTATGTTTTACTTTTGTTTTGTTTAATTGTTTGTACCATTAGAAATTTTTTTTGCACTTTACAAATAAAAGAGCTGCAAAAATAAATAAAAAAGATGCATTGATAACATATGAGAAATAAGCAAAAATTTAGATTTGTGCGATTATTTCATTCGTTAATTTATAAATTAAGAAGATCTAAGCCATTCATAGAAAAATCTCTTTTATATAATTTGAAAATATGAACTGTTTTATTAAATAATTTTTTTATTAATAAAAAATATCACTTAACTCTAAAAACCATATATAGAAGAAAAATGTAAAATATCTCTAATTATTTTAAAATTTGAGAGAAGGTGGATCCACTATATATATGTATAGATCACTTCTTCCATATCTTCCCCCATCTCTCTCTAAAGTCTCAAACTTTCTCTCTCTAAAAAGTATTTGCATATATGATGTATGCAGCTAGTGATCATCAAATGCTTCAATTTCCTCCAAGACCACTGGTGATGGAAAGGAGGTGGAAATCCAATGTTGAGCTTGCACCCAATTGCCCAAGATGTGCCTCCCCAAACACAAAATTCTGTTACTACAACAACTACAGCTTTTCACAACCAAGGTACTTCTGCAAAGCCTGCCGCAGGTACTGGACCAAAGGTGGTTCCCTCCGAAACGTCCCTGTCGGCGGCGGCTGTCGGAAAAGACGCCGCACGAAGCCTTTCTGTCCGTCGCAAGACGATGGACTGACCGCAGTGACTTCCGCCGTTGTTGGTGGTAGTAGCTGCCCAACTCCGGGGGTGGTAAGCAGTTATAACACGTCAGCATTAATAGCGCCGCTGTCGAGTGGGTGCGACGTCAACGGCGGGTCAGATGGCGAGCCAGATATCGATATGGCCGCCGTTTTTGCCAAGTTCTTGAATCAAAATTCAAGCGGCGAAGACGGTAACGGTAACAGTAACGGCTCTCCTGCATTGTTGGAGTTAGCCGGAAATTCAAACCTAGAGACCCACCTGGAAGAAACCATGGTCCAATGCCAAACGCGGTGCGTGACGACCCAAGAACCCGACGGGTTTCTTTTCGGGATTCCTCCGGCGGTGGTGGTCCGAGGCGGCGGCAATCAGGATCAACAGGAAGAGCAAATCCAAGGATTTGTGGGTCACGATCCGACTTCTTTTGGGTTGCAAAGCATCCATGACGAGATATCTCAGGATCTTCTGTGGTCGGATGATGCTACGACTTTGCCGAATTTTGAGTGGCAGCTGGCGGCAGCGCAGTTGCCGGAGTTCGGGTCGTTTCCGTCCGACGATCAGTCGAAGCTTTCGGCGAACGTAATCGGCGATAATTGGAGCTTGTTCGATCTTTCGGCCTATGAAATTTTTACAAGACCCTGAGAAACCTAATTCATGGGTTTCTTTCTTCTCAATTTTCTTTTCTTGGTATTTAATTGTTACTTTTCCATGAAAGTTATTTATGGTAATATATATAAATATATACACACACTATATCTACACACATACATATATAAGAACAATATGATTAAATCAAATTATAATAAAGCAACGTATTAGTGTTTTATCTTTCTTTCATTTTTTTTTCTTTTTTGTCTTTCCCTTGACTTGTTTGGCATTGTTTGTAGTATTGTCAATACAACAGCAAATTATTAGGCACTCATGAAGTATCATGTTCGCAATATCACGTGACACTTTTGATAATTAAATATCATATACTTATATTATGAAAAATTTGTTGTAATAGTATTAAGTGAAAGTACCACATAAAATTGACACATGATATTTCAAAAACATTGAATAAATACTCCAATACAATAGGGTTAAGCTAGGGACTATTTGAATATGTTTCATTTTCATTTTATTTTCAATGTATTTAAGATGAAGAAGGATGAAGATTTAGAAAACTCCACTCATTTTGGATAGGTTATTTATTTTTATTTATTTATTTTTATTTTGATTGAATTTTTTTAATGACCCTTTATAGAAGGAGCTAGAAAAATAAGTTTTTTGATTAAATATAAAAAAGTTAAAAAAATATAAAACTAAGGCAAAATAGGTCAAGATATTATATTTATGTTTTTTTTATTTTTGTCTTTAGTGTTTTTTTACCTGTTGATTAAAGTTTTTTTTTAATTCACCTCATCAGATGAGCCCGAAAAACTAAAAATAATTGGTCAAAAGATTAAAAAATAAAAAATACAAATTAAACAAATAAATTAAAATTTTACCACGAACGGGAATAATTTTCATATCGTTCTCACTTGTTAGCGAAAACAATTTTTAAAAATTAACAAATCATTACGGTATTTTCTAGAAAATGAATTTTTTTGAAAGCAATCAAAAATAATTTTAGATAACAGTTTGCCAAATAATTTTCCTCTGTTCATAAACAAAAGAAAAGGAAAAACAAACAAAAACATGAAACCAAATAGGAACTATCCAGAAAATTATTAATTATTATTAGAGCAATCTTACAAAAATGATGAATTCTCCTATAAAATGATATAATCACTGCAAATGAAATATCATATTATGGGGTACCCAAACGTAATCATCTTAATAATATAAATGTTAATACTTTTTAATAAGAAATTAGGAGTTCAAGTGTCCTTTAATTGCAAAGCGTAAAAATGAATACGAAGGTCTCCACCGTAAAAAAAATTAAATAAAAGAAGAAAAAAAGACTCGCTGTTTGGTTGCAAGAGCAGATATAAATAGCACCAGTGTACTTGCATGTGATCGGTTGGGAGATAGTGAGGGTCACTTCACACCCATCACCATTCACCCAGGGCTCCACTTGCTGAGAAAATAGAAATCAATTGCATTTAAATCAAATTAAGGATTCGTTTGACAACATAGTTTTAATTTTAAGTTGGTTTTTTGATTTTAAACAATTTTTAAACTAAAAGTTAAAAAATTCATTTAGTTAAAAAAATAATGACTTTTAAACTACTAAAAAAGTCAAATAAGCTCAATGTAAAATTTTATGGTTACCCTTCAGCCTAAATGAGCAAAGGTATGACTGATTGTTTAGAATTTATGTAAATTTTAATATAGAAGGATAAAATTAAAAATTATTATAAAAAAATTTAAAAATTTAAAAATAAATAAACTTAAAGCTAAGAGTTAAAAAACGATGCCTTTTGACTATTTGAGCTTTTAAGTCAAAAGTAAAAAAAAAAAATTTAAACCAGACTTAAAACTGATAATCAAGGCTAAATATGTTTGACTGATACAATGTTGTTTATTACTTGGAGTTAAGTTACCGAGCAATACAATTGTGAGTGAAAATGAGAATTGATATATAATTGATGTCAAATATTCTCAATCAATAATGCCACGTGAGCCTTACAAATAATTATTGAATGTTCTTGAAATAATACTTTACTCATGACACGGTCTTTATATTTGGGTAAAACACCAATAAAATGGTGATGGATTCCACTCACTACATCAGTAAATTTGTAACTGTAAAGTTGAAGCACTAACTGAACTTGTTTAAGAAGTATTGAATCTTTATACTTGATCCTTACAAGCTTTCAAAAAAAAAAATTGAGAAAAATCCAAATTAGCAAGCACTAGTAACAAAAATTATCAAATAAAGAAACAAATAAAAAATAATTTTTTTCCCTACCTAACAATTGTTGAGATTTAATCATTAATCTCCTACCACAATTACAAGTACAATTGTACATACACCAAAAGAAAAAATCACAAATCAAAAAATTATTTGGTTCGACGCAATTAATCTGTCTATGCTCACAGGTAAAAAAGATAATTTATTATAACTATAGATATTATAAACTTGAAACCAAATCTTAAAATTTCTAATTCTGATATAATTATAAAATCTTGTCACATTAGGTTAATTCTTAGTGGACTTATAACACATTCAACTCTAACTCAAATACAAATACAAATGAATCAAAACATAATTATATGAATATATAGAATTAAAGACGCACGCATTCAATAACAATGTGGGTGAACAATATTCATTATCTCATTAATTGAAATTGTAGGCTCTATAGCCAGATGTATAGTTACGCTTAATTGTTTGGACCACGTTTTGTGTGGGTGAATAAAATGGCACTCAATTATTTAATTTTTTTTTTTAAAAAAAAAAACTTATGAAATGAGATTAGAATTGGGTTAGAGAGTCTATATCCCAGCAAGTAGCAAGAGCATTGAAGGGATTGAGTACAGGAATGGCGATGTGCTCCACATCTTAGTTAGAAGTCACTGTATGCGTTAAGGTAGTGCTGGACCGCTCTAGTCTCTACGTAATGGCTGGGACCTCCCTACTTGACAGGTGAGTCTGAGTGCGATGGGCATATGTTACCAAATTTCTGGGGAAGGTCCTGCTGTTCTTGACCCACAACCGCCACTATTGTCCTCTTCGGTTGGACCACCTAGAAGGCTTATTTTTACTATTTAAATAGTTTATTTTTGTAAAAATAACAGAATATATTTATGTGTATAAAAAATTTAAATTAATCGAGTATTAGTAATTAATTACGTAATATGTGTTAGATTGTGTAGAACTTGATAAATACTATACACTAAGTTATATGATTCCACAATGAATTGGCGAGAGGTCATAAGGGGCAATTTGTGCCCCAAGGTAAATTTTGAAAGAATACTTTTGGTATTTTTTGCAAACTTGTAGCCTTAACTTTATATATTGTAAATTAGGACAACTCCGATATAATCTATTATTATTTTTGTCATAGTGAAAACTCTATAACCCTCCTTGTAATAACCATATAAATCGTTTATTGTGTTTTTGTCCTTAATTGTTTCTTTTTTCTTTTTCTTTTTCTTTTTTTTTTACTTTGGTCTCTCATTGATTATGCGTGTAGGGTTTACTATAATCCTAACAATTAATTCAAAATTACTTTAAAATGAATGACTAGTTTTGAGAATAACGCTATGCTTGTTTTGTTGGGAATATTTTTATTGAGAAAATATTTTTGCAAAAAATGAAGTAATTTTTATTTATTGTGTTTGCAACTAGATCTGAAAATAATGTGTTAATTTTTGTGATAGTGTTAGTACAAATGGTGGTGGTGGGGTGAGTAGGGGTGCACAAAATACCCTAATTATCTGCAAATCAACCTAACATGCGTTGCTCTTTCTTTTCTTCCCCTCCTTTCTTTTCTTTTGGTCGAAACCATGGTGGGTTGAGGTAGTTCGGCAGAGCTTGGCAGGTTTGTTTTGGGTAGGATGGTTGGGTTTTGCCTGGCGGTTCGGTCGTTGCGGTTTGTGAGTAGCAATGGTGGTGTTGGGTGGTAATGGTCGTGGTGGTTGGTTGTGGTGGTTCGGGGATAGGTGGTGATTTGGTGGTTCGGTGATAGTGGTTTCGGCGACGGCTGGTGGCAGTTTGTGGGTGTACTTCGACGGTGGTGGGTGGTTGTTTGGTTTTTGCCATCGTATGGTGGTGGCCGGTTTGGGTGATAGTGTTGGGGTTGGGAATGACGGTGGGAGATGGTTAGGTTGCGGTGGCTAATGGTGGTTGTCAGTGTTTGGAGGTGGTTGACTAGTGGTGGAAGGGGGTTGGCCGGCGGTGGTGATCTTTTTGTTTCTTCTTCTTTCCTTTCTCTCTTATTGTTTTTGGTTTTTTTTTTTTTTTGATTTTTGATGTAAAAGAAAAGGAAATGGGTTGTAATTTGATTTGTAGATTTGGGGACATTATCTAAGAATTGTACTTTGAATTTGTAAATGTATTTGATGTATATACTCTTTGTAACTGAATGTGATTGAGAAATTAGAAAATGATAGAAGCCGATATATGAATGTGATGGAAAAACATAAATAAATAATAAAAAGTTAACGTGCGCAAAATATTAGATGCGATATTGAGATTTGAAATAATAATGTAATTTAAGAATTTTGAACTTTGTAACTGAGATTGAACTCGGGGTGTACTCAGAAATTTGAATTGAATTTAATTTGAATTTGAAATTGGGTTGGGAATTGAGTTTGAATTAAATTTTAGATTAGAAATTGAATCGAACTTAATTAGAAATTGAATTGAGTTAGAAGTCGAATTAAATTGAACTTAATATTTCGAGGTTGGAATTAAATTGAATTTGAATTTGAGTAGTAATTGAACTTAGAATTTCATTTCGAAATTAGAAATTTAGATTGAATTTAGAATTCAATTTGAAATTGTTATTAGAAGATTGAATTTGAATTCGAGCTGCCATTGAATTGAGTTGAATTGGAGTTTGATGTTAGTAATATAATTGGATTTGAATTTTTTTTTCTGAATTTAGAGATTGAATTGAGATTGGGATTGAATTGTGATTCATTTGAATTAGAAATTGAATTGAATTGAACTTAAGATTTAAAATTGAAATGAATTGAATCGAAATTGAATTGTGAATGAATTTCGATATTGGGTTTGAATTGAATTTGTGATTTAGAATTGAATTTGAAATTGAAATTGAGATTGAATTGTAATTGAATTGAGTTTCAAAATTGAAATTGAGATTGAATTGTAACTGAACTAAATTTCGAGATTCAATTTAGATTGAATTTGAAATCGGGCTTAAGTTTGAAATTGAAATTAAATTTGGGGAATTGAAATTGAGATTGAATTAAATTAGATTAGACTGAATTTTTTCTTTTATCTTTTTTCATAGCATCAGGCCCACAACAAACAAGGCTTGGGCACTCTAAAGGCTAGAAAACAAAGGCAGCTAATGTGGAAAAAGCCAGAAGCTGATACCCGAAAATAAAGCGTAAGTGCATGTTTGGAATAGTTTTTAAGTTTAATTTTCTTTTATAAAAAAAGATTAATAAAAAAAGTGAGAATGTTTGAAATAATTTGAAAAAATAAATGTTAAAAGAAAAAAAGAGAAATTTTTTTTTTTGACTTTTTTTAAGTTGTCTTGAAAACCGTGCAAGTTTATTATCCTAAACAAATTAGCTTAAAAGCTGGGTTTTTTAGAAGAAAAAAAAAACTAACATTGCTATTGATCCCAAACAGGGCCTAAGCATTCCTCGCACCACAAGCCACCTACAATTCTGTTGGAAAACCAAAGAGCATAGAAGAAACAGCCTCCAAGATGGATATCCAGACCAGATTGAATGGGTTACTTGATTGCCTATCACCTTGAGAGCATATCTGGCTAAAATGTGAGCGCCTTGGTTCCCTGAATTTGAGACATTGAAGTTGGGGTTAATTAGGGACTGAATTTGAATTTTAACATTGAATTAGAAATTGAGATTGAGTTTGAATTGAGCTTACATAGAAATTGAATTTGAGAAAATGCACCTGAGATTAGTTGAAGATTGAAATTTGAATTTGAAACTGAATCAGAAATTGAGACTGGATTAGAGATTGAATTTCAGAAATGAGCTTGAGATTAATTTAGAGATCTAATTTGAATTTGAAATTGAAATTGAGTTAGAGATTGAAATTAAATTAGTAATTGGTTGAATGCGTTGTGGTGGGGATTGGGGTAGAATGATTTGGGGCCAACTTAGATAAAGAAGACGGACCATTAATTTGAAAGGGACAAGATTGGATGGGTTTTTGAGGGGACGAACATTTATTTTAATTGATTGTTACATTTTATTTAGGCAAACTTTTGGGGACTAATTATATTTATTTTCGACTTCAGAGTAGTCTGTTGATGGATTTTAAAAGATATAGTTGGGTAATATTGAGGTTACTCTAACGGCTATGGCGTAGGGTTGATTGGTAAGTTTTAAATCGATTATGACGATTGGTTTAGATCATCCTAAAGGTTATGATCTAGGATTGATTGGTTGATGGATTTTAATCGATTTTGACAGTTAAATTAGATTATTCTAAAGGTTATGATCTATGATTGGTTGATGAATTTTAATCAATTTTGATGATTAAATTAGATTACCTAAGGGTTACCACCTAGGATTGGTTGATGGATTTTAAATTGGTGAAATGTCAAAGTGAAGAATTTAGACAAAAATGTAAAAGGGGAAGGGGGACATTTTAGTTTGGATGTTTTGCTAATTGAAGGGTTTTAAAGGGACTATTTGAAATGATCGAATTGGGAGCAAACCAGATCGAGATCAAGCTTTTTCTCTTTTTCGAGGCTTGGAGGGTTGAAGGAGTTTTTGAGATTTTTGACACAAATCTCTTAGGTTTGAAGGAAACTTGAGACTTTGGCTCGAAAGTTCTTGACAGAAAGGTAAAAAGGTCGACACTAACGACCACCGGGCCAGCGCAAGCTGATGACTGCCACGGTGGTGGGGAGCTGGGAAAGGACCAGTCTCCTAGAATAGGGAAGCTTGAGAACTATGGCTCAAAAATTACTGACATGAAAAGTAAATGAAAAGCTAAAACTTGGTGCTTACGATTGTCCAGCTGAACCCAATCACTGAGCAGCAAACTACAAATTTTAAAATATGAAAGATTTTTTCACTTAAATAATATTAATAATGAGAAAATAGTTTTAAAAGTCTTCAATAGTGAAGAGTGATAGTAAAAGACACAATAATCATATATATAACAAAACTAGAGCGATAATGTTACAGTCATTTCTTTTTCGCTTCCATAGTTTTATGCTACAGAAATCACAAATTACTGTAACATCAAAGGGATTAAAGAAGAATTTGTTACCTATAGATTTTGTCACAAGGATTTTATATCCTTTTATCTTATTACTTGTTTGGTATGTATTAATGGAATAGTGTAGGAATGGGACTGAAGTGGGAATGGAATGTGAGGTGGAATGGAATGGAATGCTCATTCTTATTCTAGTGTTTGGTTGTCAACATAAAATAACTTGGAAATAGAATGACTATTTTTGTTTCTATACTTGATATGTTTATTTAATTAAATAAAATACAATAAAATTGAATTTAAGAAACGATGATTAACTCTCTCACATATTTACAAAGTTTATTAAAATTTCTTCTAATTTTATAAAAATAATAAATATAAATCTCATGATACTTAGTTTATTTAAAAAGTGTTATGGTACCCCAAAATAACACAAATAACATTAAAAAGATATTATGGGGTGGTAGTGTCGCAAATGCGACTCCAACGATAGTAGTAGGTGTAAACGATAGTAGTAGGTGTAATAGAGGCGGTGGTAAAGCGAAAGCGATAGTAGTGGTCGCGATAGTGGTGGAGTTGGTGGTGGCGACGGTGGAGTGTTAGGTCATGGTGAATGGGCAATTGTGGTGGTGGCAGTAATGGGGTGCTAGGTCATGGTGGTGGGATTGTAGGGGTGGTAGTGGTGGTGGGAATGGTGGCGTGGTGGCGACGACAACAATGGCAAGTCCTGTGGTGATGGTGGTGGAAGCAGTGAAAAAATGAGTGTGGCGGTGGCGACGGTGGTGGTTAGTGGTAGTAGTGGTAGTTGGTAGTTATTATGGTGGTAACAATAATGGTGACAACAATGGTAGCAGCTGTGGCCATAATAGTAGCGATGAAAGTAATGGTATGGTGTAGTAAGTAATATAATTTCATGTTAGAATGAAATACGTATTCCTTGGATTGTGGAAAAGAATAAGTATTTTTATTTTTTTATAAAATAACTATTCTAATGAAATGACAATTCTCTTTTAAAAAATAAAAATCAAATAGGAAAAAGTAATTTTAAAGCGTATTCCTGCATTCCAAACGGGCTCTTAATGTATTGTGTGATGTTTGAGTCTTATAAGAATCTAAATACATGAGAATCTACCAATAAGATCAAACCTTTAATACATTACGATATCGTATATCTTGATGTAAAATATTTTTTTTATAAAATAATTTTATAAAGAACACTTTTTTAATTTTTTGGTGTTTTATTGATACATAAAAATATCTTTATTTTAAAAAATATATAAACTTTTAAATAAAAATAACTATTATTTTAATGTCCATCTCCAACACAACTATCATCACCACAACCATGGTCTCTTTCCCACCACCATGCCACCACAAATACCACAATATCTCAACACCACCATAATCAAATCCACTGCCACCTCTCACCACTATTGGCACCGCCACCACTATTGGTATCATCACCACTGATATCCTCACCACCATTACCACCACTCCCATGATTATTACTATCACGATCACTTTCTCCGTTAAAATCAAAGAGACTTATTCTTTTTTTATATTAATCAATTTTAATTATTCGATGAAAAATATATTAGAGAAAAAATATTTTATATTATTTTCATCAAATCAAATAATAAAAAATAAATAAAATATTTAATTAAAAAATATTTAACATTAAAACAAACTAAGCCTAAAATTAAGAGAATAAAAAAAAACCCAAACAATTATCTGGAGACTAATTTGCCACCTTCAGCCGCCGTGTGCCGGTAATGTTGCCATCATTCCATCGCATCACATGTTGAGCTGTTGATTTTGATGATCACGATTAAGAAGTTACATGTTGAGCTGTTGATTTTGATGATCACGATTAAGAAGTTACTTGGCAATTAATGTTTAGTTATCTTAGTATATTTATATATGCATTCCCCCCTTTTTTGGGGGGTTGATTTCAAACAGACCACATGGTTTTGCTACCGTTTATACGTGCAAATTGATGGAAATTGGTCATGACCTTTTGGATTTCGTGGAGCTACCAATCAAAAATCCCCTTTTCAATGATCATTCCCCATGTGCTTTGTGTACTTGTAAGGCTTTGTTTCTTTTTCATATTATTTTTCAAGGGATAGAGAGGTGTTTAGTATTGTTAAAATTAATAGTTTATAGATTATAATTTATAATGAAAGTTATGAGTATTTGGTAAATATTATAGTTAATAACTGAAATAAAAAAAATAGTTATAAATTATAGTAAAAATTATAGATATTTACAAAAATTTATAACTTATAAATAAAATTAGTAGTATGAATCTAAAAATTATTAGTAGTAATTTTGTACAATATCCCCCAAAATATGGTGGGATTATATATAAAATCATATGGCATTAAGTTTTTATTTGGTAATTTGACTTTAAATTATAATTTTTGTATTAAAGTCACTTTTAAGGTTTTTTTTTTTTTTTGTTGCACAGCAAAGGAAACCATTTTATAACTCCAAAATAAGAATTACAAAAGGGAGACAGAAGAGATCTGCAGCAATTGGAGAGGCACCAATTGCAGGAAGAAGAAAAAGAGATACAAAGGAAGAAGTAAAACATGCTTAGAAAAACACTCCCTCCAGGTTGTAAATCAAGTCCTCAACTTTAACCGTTTTTCTTAACAGCTTCTCCTTCAACCACAAACTAGTTCGAAGCTTCGCTAGGTATATGATATCAGACACCTCAGACAATTGGTTCTCAAATCAGACAATTGGTTCTCAAAGACTGCTCTATTCCTTGCCACCCAAAGTGACCAGATACCAGCTATAAATGTGGTATCTATTGAAACTGTACAATATATGGCATATTTATAGGCAAATAGAGATAAATAATAAGAAGATATAATAGATTTAAATCAAATCAGAATAAATCAATCTAATCAATTTAATATTCTAATCAATCTAAATCTAATATTCCAACATTCCCCTTCAAACGCGAGATGACGAAGTCAGCTGAAGTTTG
>JAOTRH010119129.1:0-14881 GCA_034768845.1 Heliamphora exappendiculata
ACCCATTCGACCTAGCCAAGACCAGCTACTATAACGATGTACTACAATCGTACCAATGGAATGTCCAGGTCCACTGCGATTATGAGCCTGCCTGTATAATCTGTCAGAACCTATGACCCGATCTTTCGTGCAACATGCACCGAGTCAAATACTAGACAGAATAAACGGACAATGCATTCATTCATCACAAATATAAATATAAAACGACGAATGCAAAAACATCTCAAATGTTTCTCATTAATATACCAGGGATCAAGAATAAAATACCTAGAAAGCATGGCTTTTCAGTATACATTCCTAACAATTTGAGGGTACACACCCTTTGGTTGATAGAAAACATATGCCCCCAACCCATTCTTTGGAAAAAGCGTAAGACATGAGGAAAAGTGGAATCCAAGAATCTCATGTTAATGATCCTACTAAAAATGGGATCTAGAGATTGGAGATGGTACTTGTAGAGGATTTTGGCTTTGATCGAGTTGAACCATTTGCCATATTCGCCGGTTGAATCCTCTCTTGCAATGGATTTGCCCTTACCGCCTCTAACCCTAGGTGCCATTGAAGGGGTTTTGAGAGATGGAGATGTACAGTTTAGAGAGATAGAAAGGTGGTGTGAAATAGGGGTTGAAATGGAGCCTTTTTAAAGACTATATCCAATGTATTCATGCCCTAAGAGAGAGAAACTGAGAGGTATTAAAATGAACTAATGCAGTTAAATGCATTTTGACTTTTTTGTTTTTCAAAAACCCTGAAGGTTCAGTCGACTGAACTGCTGGGTTCGATCGACTGAACTTGGAAAAACTGGTTCGGTCGACTGGGAAAGGAGCCTCAGTCGACTGAACTGAATGTTTTGACAGCCTTTTGATTTTCAGCAAATTTGATAGGAAAAAATTAATTTTACTTTAAAAATTCATCTTAAATTAAGATTATACAACCTCACGTATATGCATTAGGCCCAATTCGCGTCTAATAATGATAAAACGATCCTCGTTAAGGGGTTTAGTAAAGATATCCACCAATTGTTCACTAGTACTTACAAATTCCAAAAATATATATCCTTTCTGAACATGATCACGAAGAAAATGGTATCTTATTTCAATATGTTTTGTTCGTGAATGTAAAATTGAATTTTTGGAGATATTTATCGCACTTGTGTTATCACACTTAATTGGTACAAGATCATATTTTAATTTAAAATCATTTAGTTGTTGTTTCATATATAAAATTTGTGCACAACAACTACCTGCGGCCATATATTCAGCTTCGGCGATAGATAAGGCAACATAATTTTGTTTCTTTGAAAACCAAGAGACAAGTGATTTTCTTAAGAAATGACATGTGCCACTAGTGCTTTTACGGTCAATTGTGCAACCAACGAAGTCCATATCAGAATAACTTATCATTTCAAAAGATGTAAATTTTGGATACCATAAGCCTATATCTACTATGCCAACCAAATATCTTAATAATTGTTTTACAGCTGTTAGGTGTGATTCTTTAGGACAAGCTTGATAACGTGCACACATACAGATGCTAAACATTATGACAGGCCTACTTGCAGTTAAATAAAGTAAACTACCTATCATACCTCGGTAGAGCTTAGTGTCTACTGGTTTTCCTTGCTCGTCTTTGTCAAGTTTAGTTGAGGGACTCATTAAAGTACCCAAAATTTTTCCATTTTCCATTTGGATGCACTTGAGAAGCTCACGTAGTACTTTGATTGGTTGATGAAGGTTTCATTCTTCGCTTGCTTGATTTGGAGTCCAAGAAAGAAGGTGAGCTCTCACATCATGCTCATCTCAAACTCCTTTTGCATACAAATGAAAAATTCTTTACACAAAATCTCATTAGTAGCACCAAATATGATATCATCTACATATATTTTTACAATGAGCATGTCTTCTTTGTTAGTCTTAGTAAATAAGGTTGTATCAATCTTTCCTCTAATAAAACTATTTTCTAGCAAAAAATTACTTAGCCTTTCATACCAAGCCTGAGGAGCTTGTTTTAAACCATACTATGCTTTTGTAATTTGAAAACATGATTTGAATAAATGTGATCTTCAAAACTAGGTGGTTGTTCAACATACACTTCCTCATTTATCAAACCATTTAAGAATGCACTTCTTACATCTATTTGAAAGAGTTTAAAGTTCTTATATGATGCGTATGCTAACAACATGCGAATGACTTTCATCCTAGCTACAGGTGCATATGTTTCTTTAAAATTAATTCTTTCTTCTTGATTATATCCTTGTGCGAAAAACCTAGCCTTGTTTCGGATAACAATACCATTTTCATCCTTTTTATTTCTAAAAACCCATTTAGTTCTAATGATTGTATTATCTTTAGGCCTACGAACCAAATTCCAAACTTTATTTCTTTTAAATTGATTTATTTCGTCTTCCATAGCCATTACCCAATATTCATCTTCTAAAACTTCATTTATATTTTTAGGTTCTTCTTGTAAAAGGAATGCAATATGATCACAAATATTTTTTAATGAAGATCGAGTACTTACACCTCGTGAAGGTTCACCTATGATTTGATCCATAGGATGATCCTTCACTGTTTTCCATTCTTTTGGTAGGTCCGTGTGTTCATCATCAATTTTAATGCTTTTACCTTTGTCCTCCTCGATTTGCATTTCTTCAATTCCCTTACTAATGTCTAAATCATCATCAACTGGAATTTTAGAAGAAAAATGGATAGCTTCATCAAAGGTAATGTGAATAGATTCAACTAATGTTGTAGTTCTTTTGTTATATACTCTATAAGCTTTACTAATGGTGGCATAGCCAAGAAATATTCATTCGTCAGATTTAGAAATAAATTTTTCCAAATCATCTTTGCCATTTAAAATGAAACATTTACATCCAAAAACATGAAAGTAAGAGATGCTGGACTTTCTACCATTCCATAGCTCATAAAGAATTTTATTTAAATGATATCTTATAAAAACTCGGTTCATTACATAGCAAGCAGTTTTAATTGCCTCGGCACAAAAATACTTAGGAATTTTGTATTCATTTAACATAGAGCGTGCCATTTTTTGTAAAGATCTATTTTTTCTCTCTACAATCCCATTTTGTTGAGGAGTTCGAGGTGCAAAAAAATTATGAGAAATTCCATTTTGTTCACAAAAATTTTTAATATCTTTATTTTTGAATTCTCCTCCTCTATCATTATGAATGTGTAGAATAGTAT
Source organism: Heliamphora exappendiculata (assembly GCA_034768845.1). Classification (NCBI taxonomy): domain Eukaryota; kingdom Viridiplantae; phylum Streptophyta; class Magnoliopsida; order Ericales; family Sarraceniaceae; genus Heliamphora; species Heliamphora exappendiculata. Next base: position 3,207 of record JAOTRH010119129.1, read on the forward strand.
AACCCTTTTTATTTTAAATTTTCTTACAAAGTTTGGCCAACACATGGCATACTTCATCTTTTGTTGCAAGAAATAGAATCCATGTCTATCGTGAAAAATCATCGATAATAACAAAATAATATGCTTTTTCTCCAAGACTTTGTGGTTTTATAGGGCCAAATAAATCAAGATGAAGTAATTGTAAAGACCCATTTGTAGAAATTTCTTGTTTCTTTTTAAAACTAGTTTTGGCTTGCTTACCAAATTGGCAAGTATCACAAACTTTGTCTTTGATGAATTTAGTCTTAGGTAAACCTTTGACCAAATCCTTTTTGACAAGTTTGGATAGGAGATCCATGCTAGCATGACCTAACCTCATATGCCATAACCAACTAGTTTCATTTACTATAGAAAGACACTTAACATTTTGAGAATTTAGGTTTTCAAAATTGATAGTGTAAATATTTTCAAATCTCTTTGCAACAAATAAGACTTTATTATTTTTTTTATTTTCAACAACACATATGTCATGCAAAAATTTTACACTATTGCCTTTGTCACATAATTGACTAATACTAAGGAGATTATGTTTGAGACCGTTGACAATGAGTACATTATCAATAGATAGAGAAGAATCCTTACCGACCTTACTTATACCAATAATTTTACCTCTTGCGTTGTCTCCAAATGTTACGTGTCCTCCATCCTTAGGTGTTAAGGTTAGGAATTTGGTTTTGTCGCTCGTCATATGTCTTGAGCACCCACTATCCAAATATCATCTTTCTTGTGATGATGAGGATCTCAAGTATACCTGCAAAACAATTCAAGTGATTTTCTTTGGTACCTAAATCTTTTTGGGTCCTATAGGATTAGTCTCTTTTATTCGCCAAACAATTTTTGTGACCCCACTATTTCTTTTTAGTGGGCAGTCAAATTTAATGTCTTTTTCTTTTGCATTGAAAGTTAGTTACGTTCTCATAAACATTTTTAAAAAATGTGTTTGAAAAGCTTTTTGATTCTTTCACAAAATAATTTTTGGACTTAAGTTCAGCTTCTCCATTATAACCTATTCCTTATTTATTTAATGATCTTCTTTGTGCTCCCAAAAGTTTTTCAAAATTTTCCTTCCTATTTGTAAATTTATAAATAATTTTAGAGTAATCTTCAACTTTTTTTTTTAGTTCATAAGAAACATCATTTTCAATATTTTTACCTTTCAAGTTTATAAGATCTTTTCTTAACCTATCTTTTTCTTTTGTTAAATTTGAAATCTCATTTTCAAAAACTTTTGTTAATCTATCAAACTTGTCTCTTAAAATGAGATTTTCTTTTTCCAATGTTTCAACTTTTAAATCATGCTCCTTAGAAATATTTTCTTTTACAATTTTTGTATTTTCATTTGAGAGTTTTAAGTCCTCAATTTCTTTAGAAAAATTTTTATTTTCATTTTTCAATTAAAAATTTTTCTTTTCCGATTTCAAAAGACTTTTATTTAAATTGAATATTTTATTTTTAAGATCATCGTATGATGGCATAGAATAAGAAAAGCAAGAAGAATTGCAAGAGTTGGAGTGAGACTTTACCTCTTCGTCTATGCTTGCCATCAAGCAAAAGTTTGCCATTTCTTCATCGCTTGAGCTAGAGCTTGACTGTTAGAATCAGAATGGTCCCACGTGGTTGCTTTTATGGCCTTTTTTCTTCTTATTTGACTCCTTCTTGAGTAAAGTACATTCGGGCCTGATGTGCCCAGTTTTGTTGCAGTTGTAGCAAGTGGGTGGTTCTTTCTTGAGATCTCGTTTGCTTGAGTCTCCTTTGTCAAATTTTGTACCTCAAAATCTCCTTGAGAATTTTTTGTCTCTTTTGAGGAACTTTCCGAACCTTCTTGTGATGAGGGCCATGTCATCATCATTGATATTCTCGTCTTCATCACTTGAGCTTTCTTTTGATGCTTTGAGGGCAATTGACTTTTTGGCCTTACTTTGTTCATTGACTCTTTTATTTATCTTGAGCTCGTAGGTCAACAGTGAGCCAATAAATTCATCCAAGGTCATCACCTTTAGATTTCTTGCCTCGAATATGGCTGTAGCCTTAGCTTCCCAAATAGGTGGCAAGGCTTTGAGTACTTTTCTTAACAACTCATAAGACTGGTAAGTTTTTCCAAGTACATTAAGAGAATTTATAATATGAGTAAAGTGAGTGTACATGCTAGATATTGTTTCATCTTCATGCATCTTGAAGCTTTCATATTCACTAATTAATCTATCTATTCTAGAATCTTTAACATCTTGTATGCCTTCATATGTGACTTCTAATTTTTTCCATATTTCTTTTGCACTTCTACATTTCATTGTTCTATTATATTCATTTGCATCTAAAGCACAATTCATAGCACTATAGTTCATTTGTAGTTGTTTCATGTAATTTTCATTCATTTTTTCTTCTAACTTAGGAACCTCTTTACCCTCTACAGTTTCAGTTGGAGTAAAGTTACCTTGCACGATTACCCTCAATGCTCTCCAATCTATAGTTTGAGTGAATATTCTCATTCTTTGCTTTCAAAAGGTGTAGTTAACACCACTAAAGATTGAAGGTCATGTGAAAGATTGACCTTCTCCAAAATGGGATACATCAATACCTGCCATTTGATCTTTTACGCAAAAACTTGTTAAGAATAATGTGCTCTGATACCAATTGATAGTTTGTGTGTGATCCCAAGAGGGGGGTGAATTGGATATTTAAAAAATTCTTAATTTAAATATTTAACTTTTCAAATCTCAAGTATATATATATTCACTTATTTGAAAATTATGGCAAAAAAAAAAACTTTCTCTTAAAATATTTGAGTAAAGTTTGATAAAACTTCTTGTTAATAACTTTCTTTTGTTTTTAATACAAGTATTACTCTTCTTTACGAGATAACAACACAAGTATACTTAAAAACCTCTTGTTAGAAGATTTGAATATAAATATTTGAGAACTTATTTTAACAATAAAAAATATAACTTTCAAGTTTAATACTTTTCAACTATTAAGAATACTTTAATTTGACAATGTTTCTTGCAAAAAAAATATTTCAAAAACTTTCTAGCGATAAAAATAAAGGATGCAAGAAATCAAAGATTCAAGTACTAGTGTATGTTTAAAACACTTTTTCTTACTTTAACAATTTATAGCCTTCAATGTTGATTTTTGAGTAGACTAGTTTCTTGATTAAAGTACGACAGTATTACTTGAAAAACAAATGAATCAAATGATAAGTTAAATGATGAAAGATTCAAGTGCAAACATGTGTGAAAGAAACAACAATATAATAAAGTAAGAAATAAGCAAGCTAGAAAAGTAACACTACGATTTTTACAAGGTTCGGCGCTACAGCCTACGTCCTTACCTCACCCAACCACTATGAAGATTTCTTACTTCCACTCATTCAATAGGCGGATGAACCTCTCTCCTTAATCTAGGTGGATTAGCTTCTTTTAAGAATCACCTTTCTCAATATACAAATCAATAAGAAGAATGATACGAGGGTGTACAAAGAACGCTTATTGAATGAACAAATAAGTATAACAAATAAAACTCTAAACTCACTTCTCAATAGAATATGAAAATGAAGCTCAAGAACAAAATCTAATGATCTTTTCTCTCAAAAGTGAATTGTAAAATTAATATTTTGAAGCACAATGAAGTAGTAAGCAAGAGAGAAAGATTGAGAGGTTTTGGATGAATGAAACACTAGCACAAGACCTCTATTTATAGGCTCCAAAAATCAACTAGCGGTTAGGCTAAATATGGAATTTTTAAACTAGCCATTTTCAAAAAATTTCAAATTTTAAGCCTGTTTGGTTGACTGAAGAGACTCATTCGATCGACTGAACTTCACTTCGGTCGATCGAACCTAAAAGTTCGGTCAACTGAACTAACTTGGATCTGAAAACTTATTTTTGGTAGTCCATTCAGTCGACTGGATGGAAAGCCTCAGTCGACTGGATCATTAAAAATCTAAATTTTTGATTTTCCAAAAAGGTTAGATCTTTTTATACTTTGGAAAAATATTTTTAAGATATTTAGGATTCCTATGAGCTTCAGAAACATATATCCATGAGTCATATGAGTGTACAAGGAATTTACAATCTTGTTCTTCGAGTCTTTAATATATCAATCATTTTTGCATTTGTTCCACAAAAATTTGTTGCCAAATAATCTTGATTTTGGAATTATGCTCATGGCTTCCATTGTAAATCTTGAATTGTGCTAAGTGTATATTTTCTATAACCAAACTCAATTTGTACAATTAGATATATAAGTTTGTTATCATCAAAATCGGTTATTGAAGCCTTGTTAGGCCAACACCTAGTGGTCTTGGGGCCTAAAGGGGAATAATGTTGGGGGAAAGGACATAGATCGCTTCCGATTATCACTTAGAATTCTACCTCGGTGAGTTTAAAACTTAACATCTCGATCCACGTGTAAAATCGAGCTTCGTCGGAATCAAATTTTGACGGGATGGTTGCGTAGCCCACGACGCCAATACCAAGGATTTATAGTCTGATCGTCGAAAATCGAGCCCCTGGCCCCCGAGAACTTAGAGAGAAGGCAGAGAGAAAATGAAAAACTTAGGAGTTAAGTTTTGAAAAATATCTTTTAAAAATATCTAATTCCATATATTTATAAGCTTCCAAAATATAGTTTTTTAAAATTTTTTGAGAATCACACCACAACGAGCCCTGACTCCGGGAACCTACCCCGCATACATATCTAAGCCTGATCATCCATCAAAAGCAATAAATACATGCTCAAACGAAAACACGTAATGCGCGTCCGGAAATACCGAAAAAAAAATGAGTTAGGGTCTCACAGTTTATTTACAAGTGATATATATTGATATTTGCAATGCAATTTAATTACTTTACAAAAAAATAATAAAATGATAATATTCTATACCATTCATCTTTTTTTTTCTTATATGTACCATTAACATATTTAAGCATATAGCTAGGTTATTAAAAATTATTCATGCTTAAAGACACTTTAAATATAATTTAGTTATAAAATTAGTTTTAATTAATGAATAAATTTTGAATTATTAAGAGAGTTGTTTTAATATTTTTATTAGACTCCTTCATTTAAATAAAAGTAATGAAAAAAATATATATGAATTAAAAAATTGAGATTGAAAAAATGAGAAAAATTGATAAATTTTTAATGAAGACACAAGAAAACTAATTAGTGGAAGAAAAAAGAGAAAGGGAAGAAGTAGAACATTACATCAATACTATTGTCTCTTATGCTATAATATAGATGTATCTAAATTTTGAAAATATCACATTTCATTGAGGACAAATATGATATTTTGATGTTAAACTTGAAATTTTATATATAATATACTCTTATATTCACTTCTTAATAGAAAGGTTTATGACAATTCTCACTAATACATATTCAAAATTATATTTTTTATATTTTATATTCACTTGTATATTTAAAAATAATTTATATTCACCAATTTATTTTTAAACAACTAAACGGTTTCTAAATGCTTATTGCATCTCATTTATTAAAAATACCTCGTATAATATCCATAATATTCCAATAGTTCATAATAATTTTCCTTAACACACGTTTTTCAAATGAAACGCAATCCCTCTATTACATTGGTCATAAGATTCATAACAAAATCAAATTAAATTATAACTAAAACGCTCACAGAAATTCATAATTCAACCACCACTCAATTTATAAATTTAATTACAACAATTCGTAACTAAAAATCACATAATTTGTAATATTATCCAAACTGGCATTGATTTGATAATTTTAATTCTACCCTTCACATAAAAGATATTATTTTGGCACTTCTTTTTTACCTAAATGCACTCCCCATTGTTTTCATTAGAAGAAATGACAAAAATTACCCTGCATTCTCAAACTTTTTTCTTTTACCCAAATGCTTGAAGAAGGGCAATTGTGTAATTTTGCCTAATAAAAACAAAGAAAAGTATAAGTGGTTAAAAAGAGAGTGCCAAAAATCATTTTCCCTTTCACAAAATTCATAATATAAACCACACACATTCATAACTTATCCTACAAAATTCATCAATTAACACATGAGATACACCCAATTATTGGGTGTGTAATAAATCTATTCCCTTCATAATAGCTCACTATCTCCCCCTCATAGGTTTATTTATTTCTCCCTTTCCTTATCTGCCCCATAGTGTGCAGCAATGTTATCCTCATTACATAACAGAGATTCTGAAGGCTTTCAACCAGGCGGCTCCTATAACTGCATCAAATAACTCTGGTCTCATGCTTACCTACCCCTCCCAAAGGGCATTTAGGGTCAAAAAATCACATTACAAATCTCACCAATTTTTCATGAGTTCCTTCCCATGTCTTTTCCTGCAAATTCTCCTCCACCAAACGACGCTTCTGCGGTGGCAACATCAAGACCACCGCCAATCGAGGTCATTAAGGCTGATAGGCTGCTAGTCGGGCCACCACCCGCCGCCATCCCCAACCCAAGAAGATCAAGGGTTGTTTGTTTGGGACCAAATACAGATGGAGTTCCCATCATCAATTCTTTCAAACCAGAACCACCGTCACAGGGAAGCCCAAGTCCAAGCCCTACGGCTAGAGATCTATTCTCCTCTTCAATTTGCCTTGGATCCCAATCCTGCTGCCCGGATGAGGACACCGTTGATGGAACAATCCCAAACCCCCATAAAAGCGAAGCATTTGTGGCGGCAGCTCCCATCTGAGCAGCTTTCTGAAGCAAGGCTGTGGCAGACATCGCTGGCTGGGGAGGAGCATATTGCCGGCACTCTTGCCCCGCACCCCCAAAGATTGACGACCCAAGACTCGTGGCAAGACAAAGAGAAATGGGATCGGTTGATGAAGATTGTGCAAGCTCGGAAGTGCGTTCAGGACGAGCCATGACTCGGATTAAGTCGGCAAATCCAACCATTTGAGGCTGTAAACTTGATGAAGCTGGAGCTGTTGAAGATGCAAACAAGCTAGCAAATACACTATTGCATGTACAAGCATTGCTGCTCGAACTGCTGCTAGTACTGCTGCCACAGCTTCCAGTTAAGCCAGTTGTCACCGGTGGTGCATCATCTATGATCTGGGTGGGGGAATTGGAATTGGAATTGGAATTGGGATTGGGATTGTCGGGCAATTCTGTAACAATACAAACAACCAAAGGGCAAAGAATCACTTATCTACAGAGTAAAGAGATCCACATAAAGTTAAGAGATGGATAGAAAGTTAGGCTTTTCTCATTAAAGAACTAATGTTGGAAGAAAAAGGAGAATCAATAATACTCTCCTTTCTCCACATTCACTCCACTGTCTTTGTTTTTCTTATCTTTATCAAGATTGCAGAGAAGATTTCAATGAATCTCAAAAGCTACTCTTAGATTTATCATGATGCAGAAGCGAACAAATACAAGTAAAGGACAAAAAAAAAAACAACTAAACTCCAAGATCTATAGAGAGAGAGAATGAAGTAAACCACCAAAGATTTTATCCCGATGTGACGAAATAAAACGCTTCCGACAGAACCCAAACCCAAAATTGAAAAAAAAAACACCGAATTTGTGCCGCAATACCTGGACTTTGAACGGGCAAAACAGATGATATCGCCGCCGACGATGGAGGTAGAGTTGAGGGCGGTGGCGGTGGCGGCAGAGGTGGTGGAGACGAAGAAGCAACAGTTGAAAGCTTGGGGTCCTCATCTTCTCTCGGAGGTGGAGGTGGAGGTGGAGGTGGAGGTGCCACCACCTTCTGCGCTTTCGAACTCTCCTCCGCCAATACGTCACAGAAAGCTCTGTGCGTGATAAAGCTATCCCTCCTTCAACCACCCAAAAAAAAAAATTCGAAGTTTCAGAAAACCAAAAACAGAGGATACAAAAAAAAAAAAAAAAAAAAGAAAGAATGAATGAAAACAGGGGATTTAATAGAAGAATTATAGATCAACAACCTCGAAAACGAAGTCCCACAGTCGCACTTGTACTCTTTGGTTCCACAAACCTTCAAGTGAGCCTTGCAATCGGACTGAACAGCGTATTTCTTCGAGCACTTCTCGCACTTCCACTTCTTCTCGCCGTGTTTTCGGCAGAAATGCTTCTTTATCCCGGTGAGATCGCCCAGCGCCCGCGAAGGGTCGTGATGGACGCAGGAAGGCTCGGGACACACGTAGACCCGCTTTTTCACCTCCTTGCTTGATCTCTGCCGAAGCTTCCAGGGAAGGTTGTGTCCCCTACGATGGAGCTGCAAGTTTTGGTCCCTCTGGAACCCTTTGTTGCAGATTTCGCAAATGAATCGATTTGTCGCCAGCAGACTCTTCGGTGAAAGCGCAATCACCTCCGCATTTGGATCTGCGAAACAAATAATAAGGAGGAAGGCAATTCAGTCGAAAATAATTCGATTGTGCATTTTTTGAGGGATTAGCTGAGGGATTTTCACCTGGCATTCCGGGGAGATTCCTCCTCTTCTTCTTCTCCGGTGGAGGGTTTGGAGTTACTATTTGATTCGCTGATGAAGAGACGCTAGCTTCGCCGGAAGCTATGGAGTCATTCATGGCCGACGAGGTATCTAAGTCGACCGGCATCGGTAATGAATTCGTAACTAGGGTTTTTTTTTTTAAGGTAAAAGGGAAATGAAATCTAGATCATTTATCTTGAAAGAAGTCTAGGAAACTTTTGAGATCTAGATTTCTAGGGTTTCGACTCGAAGATCCATCTATCAACCAGTCAATCTTGCTTTTTCAATCTCTACCTACCAGCTATTATCAGATTCTGATCCAAACCCAAATTAAAAAACAAGCTAATTATCAAGACCTATGAGAAAGAATCACCTCCCAACTCTGAAACGAGACCCAGAAGAAAGGGAAAACAAAAAAAGAGTCCGATGGCTAGTGGAAAACTGATCGCCGGCAAAACAGTACCACCCAACGGCCCAAAATTAAATGAAATATTCAATCTGAAACGAAATCAAGACAAGGAAAGGGAAGTTTCGCGGAAATTGTGAGCTTTAAGGACAAGTTCGGAGTCTTCTTTCAGACCCCTGAAATCTAGCTTCCATGAAAGCTGCCACTTGACAACAACCTCCGATAAATTCCGAAATTCGACCTAAGTAACAAACCGATTCGAGCACCGGAGAGAAGAGGAGTGATTCCGCAACCGCAAGTCCGTGGCTAAAAAATTAAAAAGAAAAAAAAAATTAGAGAGATGTAGAAACATTGAACAGAGAGAACGTGACGGACTGCGGTGTCTTCTGCGTTGGCTCTTCACTTTTCTCGTTTACTTCTATTTAGAATAGGGGAAAATATAGGGTAACTATTTCGGACAGTCAGCGGTGTAAAAATGGTCCGGGTCAGAATTCGAAATTTGCCTAAAAATTGTTACCGTACAAATCTAATTTGGGTCAACTTGTACTATTTAATTTTTGAAACTGGATCTCACCCTTTTAAACCCGTGCGCCTAGCAGAATCGGGCCGAGGCCCGTCCTACCCTAGACCCGCCAAAAGCCCGTCAAAAGACCCAAGCCCGGGCTAGCCGTTGGGCCTAGCCCGCTCGCCCACCATTCCCACCAACGGTCAATTTTTTTGAAAATGGACGGTTCGGATCAAATGTGATCAAAATCGACGGTCCATATTTTTTTACCGTTGGTCCCGGTTCAGCCAACGTTTAGTTTTTTCTTTAAATATAATTTTTTTTTCTTATAAATAGGGATGCACATTTTATATTTTATTCATCCAAACATCTATCTTCTCTATACTCTCTTCTCTATAATTTTTCTCTCTAATTACTCGGTAATATTCGGGTTCGGTGGAATTGTTGGCGAATCAATGAGTGAAAATCAAAAATCAAGATTAAGATCAAAACACAAATCGATCAAGATCAAGATTAAATATCGGAGTTTCTTAATTCGGTTTGTTTTATTTTCTACAATTTAATTTATTTATTGTAATATTTAATTAAATTTTAAATATATTTTTTAAAATTCTAATTAATCTTTAAAAAAATTATATTTTATTTTATTTTTAATTTTTTAAAATTCTAGTCTCTATTCTCTAATTTATCAATTTTGTTTTAAGATTTTTATAAATTTTTTTAGCGATGAATCCAAGTATTTTTACGGTTGATGAAGAAAAAGATTATTTCACATTTTCACCTAGTGGTTCTAATCCTTCTCTCCCTACTGATATTCCTAATCCACCTACTGCTTCATCAACATCTGTACATGTATCTGCATCTGTATCTGTAGGTTCATCTAGCAAAAAAGTTCTAAATGCGTGAAAATTTTAAAAAAAAATTTAAAAAAATAATGATGGCACTATTACTGTTAAAGCAAAATATAAAATTTGTAATAAATTACTTTTGGATCACACATCAAGTGACACTATAACTTATGTAGACATTCTGATAGTCGCTGCAAAAATTCATCTCTTAATCTCACTTCACGAATGCAAATAGGTAAGGGTGAAACTGGTAATATTATTAATTTTTCGTGGAAACAAACCCACGCACAAAATTCTGTTGTTGATTATATAATAAAATAAGAATATCCATTTTCAATGAGTGAATAATCGGTATTTGAAAAAATAATATAAACCGAATTTGTTCTGCAATTTCAACGTTTTTTTAAAAATACTACAAGAAATAAAATTTTAAGTAGATTTGATGAAACTAAAATTGAGTTGATGAATTTATTTACAAATTTAAAAGGAAAAATTAGTTTAACTTCTGATTTATGGACTGCTAAAAATGCTCAAAAATTTTAATGTATTACACCACATTTTATAGATAATGATTGCAATTTATGTAAAAAAAAATTCATTTAAAATTATAAAATTTTTCTATACCGGGCATTCTTTAGATATAGTTATTAAGCAAATTTTAGTTTCGTGGAGCATTGCATTAAAAATATTTTCTATTACTTTAGATAATACTTCTTATAATAATGAATGTGTTAATTATTTAAAACATAATTTACAGTTTCTATTATCTGATTCTTTATTTTATGATCGTTGTTCCGCACATATTTTAAATTTAACTATAGAAGAATGACTTAAATATTATAATGAGTCTCTTAAAAGAGTTATATTATAATAAAATGTATAAATAGTAGTACTAGAAGAGTTGATATATATAAAAAAATATGTTAATAAGAAAATATAAAATATAAAAAATTACAGCATGATATAGAAATTAGGTGGAACTCGACATATAATATGTTACAACTAGTAATAAAACAAAAAAAAGCAATTGATTTACTTTTTAAAATGAATATAGAAACTAATTTTTCTCCACTAATGCCTAGTGATTGGGATAATTTAAATGTATATAAAAAAAATTTATAAAGTTTTTGATCAATTAACAAAATTATTTTCTTTTATTTACACTCCTACTACTTTATTAGTTTTACTGCAATTAAAATAAATTATTACAATTTTTAATAAATTTTTAATCAATCGAAATTATTGTCAAATGATATTTAATATGAAAAATAAATTTGATAAATATTATAATGAAATAATACATATTTTTTGAATAACTTGCATATTAAATCCTATGAGTAAAAATATTAATTTACAAAAAATTTTATAAAATATTTGTGGTAATGCAAACTAACTTGACCCAATAAATGAAACACTTAAATATTTATATGATGAATATAAAACGCATATAATAC
>JAOTRH010119150.1:0-14880 GCA_034768845.1 Heliamphora exappendiculata
TTAAATCAGAGAGAGAGAGAGAGAGAGAGAGAGAGAGAGAGAGAGAGAGAGAGAGGGGAGGGGGGACGAAAGCTCAAAAACAAAAACAAAAACGTCGAAGCAGATGGGTTTCATATCAGATCAGATCAGAGAGAGAGAGAGAGAGAGAGAGAGACCATATCTGATCAGATGGGTTTCATCTTCTTCCATTAACGCATCGAAGCAGCCTCTGTTGAGATTGTGTTAGATCGTCGGAGGAGTTGCGACCGCCGGCGGTGAAGTTGTAGAAGCCGTTGGTGGTGGCGTTGGAGGAAAGAACGGAGAAGAGGTTGTGGAGGCGTGAGAGCAGCTTTCGCTTGTGCAGTCGAGGTTGTGGAGGCTGTGGAGAAAAGATTCAAATCCGATTGGTTGTGCAGTCGTTGCAGAAGGCATGAGAGTATCTTTCGCTTGTGAACGTTTCCCAAGTTCGTTTGTCTTCTAAGCAAATTCCGCAGAAGATCCGCGAATCTGGTTCTGGGATTGCGGTGATAATTACTCTTTTGTTGACGAAATTTGAAAATTAATAAATAAAAATAATATGGACTAAAAAAATATAAATTTTAAAAAATATATATAAAAAAATATAAATTTATAAATAAAATTTAATTTAAAAATATTTTTAAAAATAAAATCCAATTACAAATAACTCCTCCTTCTAAGTAATTTTTAAATCTTCTTTTAAAATTTTTAAATTTAATGGGTACACATCAAACATGCCAAATTCATAGTCACAATGTGACCCCCAAGTATGGGATAAGGGAAGAGGAAAGAGAATCCAAAATATCTTAGCCAGATTTTAAGAAAGGAAGGAGGAGAGCGAAAATTAAGAAAATGCATTATTTTTATCTTGGATCAAAATATATCATTAATGCTATAGTGATTATTTTATGTAACTATATTTCAATACTACCTAATGTGGTGTTTCAAATTATGGACTCATAAAATGACAGTCACCGACCACCATAAATGAAATATCATATTATGTGATATTTAAATGTGATAATTAAATTTGTATTTATTTCGACGTAAAATATTTTTTAATAAAATTTTTCATCTATTTTTTAGTGTTTAGTTTGATAAAATCAATGTAAAATATTTTTTTAAAAATATATTTTACTTCATAAGATCAAAATTAATTTTAAAAAAAAAAGCATAAATAATTTTACAATAGTAGTGCTAATGGCAGCGATAGTATTGGTGGTGGTGGTATTGAGGGGTTGGTGGTTTTTAGAACGAAAATTTTGGGTAAAGTCATATTTTGTCTAACTATACTACCGAGAGTGGCCTTTTGCGATTAGCTTATTAGCAACGATGTATTTTTCGTCGCAATAACACCCTTTAGCGATGGTATGTTCCCCATTGTAATAAGTTTTTTGTTGTGACCAAAACTGTAGGGATGGAGAAATTGCCGTCGCAAAACAAGCATTATTTGCCACCGAAAAACCCGTCGTCTCAAAAAGTATTATTTGCGATGGCATTTAGCTGGTTGAAATAGGGATAGTAGGTGCGACCAACATAGTTGGCCGTTGCAAATTGTAGTTTGTTTTTGCGACTGGACTCACACAGTCGCAGAAGAAAAAAATTCATTTTTGATTATTAATTTAGTTATTTATTTTTACGAACATAGTCCCTTCACTTTTAAATTTAATGGAGAAAAATATCTTCATAGTAAAAAGCTTATTTTTTATTTTAATATTATTTTCTCACATTAGAATAAAATAAAAATTAGAACTAATTTATTTTTTTTGTCAACCCAAATCTATTCTTAAATGTAAGAAATATAAATATTTACTTTATATTTGAAATGAAATTAATTTGAATAAAAAAAATTCAAAATAATAATAAAATATATTACAAAATATAAAATATTCATTTTTATTTTTTATTAGTCTATAAATTTATGAATTAATTAATTATTAGTACATTTGAAAGACCTTTAAAAAATTTAGTCCTACCTGTCTCATTCTCGTCACTTCTTATTTTATATCTAATAAGATATTTGCTTTGACAAATTGGTTACTATCACTCAGGCGCACTGTGACCCAATTAATCATGATTTATTTTCTTAGTTTATTTTGCTTATTTTTGTTTTGAATATTTTTTTTATCTTTTAAGCATATTTTTAAATTTTTTGACTGTTTTATCGAGACGAAACGTAATGAAAAAAATCTTCATCAAAAGATGAAAAAATAAAAAAATTAAATAAGTTTCCTTATTTTATCTTTATGAATTTTGTTTTTATTATTTGGACACATATATATTAAATTGTATCTTTTCAATTTCCTTATTCAAGACGAGCCAAAAAAATTTTAAATTTTTTTTAAATTCATTGTATTTATTCCAAACAGTGCCTGCTCTAAAAAACACTTCTTGGATCACAACCCTAACACTTCTTGGGTCACAACCTCTCCACTATGTCGAGATCTTCTTAATTATCATCTTTCCGTAGTCTCTGACAAAACTTGAATCGAAACTCCTCCTCTCGTCATACCAAGATGTCCACGAATCAAATTGGTAAGGCGATAGAGTTATCATCTTCTCAATCATCAGCTTCACCGATAATGTCCTCCGCCTGACGAGGGAAGTAGTTAACAGCGCTGAGGTTGGAGAAGAGAAAAAAAATTAAGAGTCGACTTAAATGGGTTAACAGCGCTGAGTTAAGAGAAGGAATTAACAGCGCTGAACTTTTGCATATGGATTAAATAGGTCCCTCTAGAATCGAAAGCCTAGGAGGGAAGAAGTATATCCATATTATTGTTGATGATTATTTTTGCTTTACATGGGTAGGATTTTTTAGGAAGAAATCTAACACTTTTGAGTGTTTCAAAACTATTTATCAAAAGATTCAAAATGAAAAGGGTTACTCCATAACCCGTGTAAGACCCGTGTAAGAAGTGACCATGGAAGGGAGTTCGAAAACTCTGATGTGGAGAAATTCTGTGATGATAGAGATATTGAACATGAATTCTCTACACTCCGAACTCCCCAACAAAATGGGGTTGTGAAAAGAAATAATAGAACCTTGCAAGAAATGGCAAAGGTCATGTTACATGCCAAGAGAGTGTCTAGAAATCTTTGGGTCGAGACGATTAACACCGCGTGTCATACCATTAATAGAGTTTATCTTAGGCCCATGACCTCTCATACTCCTTATGAGATCTGGAATGGAAAGAAACCTAGTGTCAAATATTTCAGAGTCTTTGTAAGCAAATGTCACACTTTTAGGGATAGTGAGTCTTTAGAAAAGTTTGACTCTTTGAGTGATGAAGGGATCTTTCTAGGTTACTCTATCACTAGTAGGACTTATCGGGTGTTTAACTTGTGAACCCCGACTCTAGTTGAGTCAACAAACGTTGTGGTGGATGACACTGCGATTGATGAGTTGAGTTCCACTAATGGCGATGATGTGTGGCATTTGTTTGAAGGGGAGAGTTCTACCTTTTCAAATGAGTATAATTCTGACTTTTCATGTAATGAACCTGGTTTAGAGAGTGAGGGTGCTAAAGAGCATGTATCGAGTGATCAAATTCCTCAAGATGAGGAATATTCTACACCCACCAAAGAACCATTCGCCAGGGTTAAATTGAATTATCCTATTGACCTTATCACTGGGGATGACATGTTGACAAGAAAAAAATCACACACTGAAAATGAAATCACCTATGTATACTACACCTCCCTCTTTGTACCCAAAAAGATAGAGGAAACTCTTGCTAATGAAAATTAAATTATTGCCATGCAAGAAGAGCTTCAACAATTTGATAAGAATGAGGTTTGGTATCTTATCCCACGGCCTAGTAATAACGTCATTGGAACAAAGTAAATTTTTAAAAACAAACATAACGAAAATGGTGTTTTTGTTAGAAACAAAACTAGGCTTGTTGCCTAAGGGTATTCCCAAATCGAAGGGATTGATTTCGATGAGACCTTTGCTCCGGTTGCACGTCTTGAGTCCATTTGAATCCTCTTTGTTATAGCATGTTGCCTTCACTCCAAGTTATATCAAATAGAAGTTAAACGTGCCTTTCTCAATGGAGACATTAAAGAAAAAGTCTATGTTGAGCAACCAAAAGGGTTTGAAGACCCTTACAATCCCCATCATGTTTATAGACTTAGAAAGGCTCTCTATGGTCTCAAATATGCCCTTTAGACTTGGTATGAAAGGCTCACGGACCACCTTCTAAATTCTGGATTTGTTCGAGGGGGAGCCGATCGGACCCTCTTCCTAAAGAAAATTGAGGATGACTTGCTCATTGCTCAAATTTATGTCGATGACATTTTTTTTTGGCTCCACCTTTGATCATCACTCTCACTACTTAGGTGCTGAGATGAGCCATGAATTTCAAATGAGCTTGGTCGGGGAATTGAGCTATTTTTTGGGCTTTCATGTCAAACAAATGAAAAATGGCCTTTTTATATCTCAATCTGTGTATGCCCATGACTTTATAAAAGAGTTTGGCTTAGATTCCGAAAAAGAAGCCTGAACTCCCATGAGTACGAGCGTCAAACTTGGAAAAGACTCAAAATGGAAAGATGTTGATCCCACTTTGTATCGGAGTATGATTGAGAGCCTCTTGTATCTTACCGCTAGTCGTCCTGACTTATCTTTTAGTGTTGGAGTTTGTGCCCGGATCCAAGCTTGTCCTAAAAAGTCCCATCTTACCATCGTCAAGTGTATCATATGCTACGTCAAAAGGACCAAGAGTCTTGGGTTGTGGTATCCTTATGATACCAACACGGATCTTGCAGCTTTTTCTGATGCCGACTGGGTCAGAAATGTTGGTGACCGAAAAAGTACCTCGGGAGGGTGCTTTTATTTGGGTAACTACTTGGTTACTTGGCATAGCAAGAAGTAAAATTGTGTCTCTCTATCCACTGCCGATGCAGAATATATTGCAGTTGGGAATAGTTCCACTTAAATGTTGTGGATGAGGCAAAAGCTTCAGGATTACGGGTTTACCCAAAGCACTATGACCATGTTCTGTGATAATACTAGTGCTATCAATATTTTTAAAAATTCTGTCCAACACTCCCGCACCTAACACATCAACATTCGCTACCACTTTATCCAGAATCTTGTTGAAGATGGTGTTGTGACCCTCGAGTTCATTCCCACTCATGATCAAAAGGACGACATTTTCACTAAACCCAATGAACTTCTCTAGGTTTGAATCCCTTAGGATATCTATTGGTTTAATCTCTATAGATTAGGATGTGGGGTTCCTTATCGCTCTTGAGTGTATCTTTCTTTTGTCAAGAGTTGATTCTTTCTTTGTTCTATTTGCTTCTTTTTCTTTTTCTTTTTCTCGCTTTATATTGCATGCTTGTGTGCTTGATTGTGGGCTTGTGTGCTTGTTCTTCATTTGCATAACTTGAACTTGGATGAGGTGTGGATTCTTACTCTTATTATGTATAGCTATTTGATGGATTCTCATATGAGTCAGATTTTTACTCTCTGGTGATCCTTGCTAGTGCTCAATATCATATTTAAAAATCTAATTCTTATCTCTATGTGCACACATTCTCTTAGTGCATGTTGTCCTGATGAATTAGTAAGGTCGATTTGATCTGATTCTTTTGGTATACTCCTTTCAGTTGCTTGGATGACCGATATTTGTGGTTTACCTTAAGTTACTTTTCCTCATGTCCTGCTACCTATCTTTGTATTTATGACAGTCTACGAGATGTTGCTCATCTCCTCTGGGTGATACCGTCTTTTGAAAGATTTCCTCTTTACTACCTCCCTTCACAACAAAAAAAAGGGGGAAAAACATATATATATGGCTGTGTGCCTTGACCTATCTCTTTTTCCTTGGCTGAGGTTTGTACGTATGACTCAAGGTCCAAATGTTAGGCGGTTTGACTTTAATGCTATCTTGATCGGTGTTTGAACCTTGGTTCTTGGGTTATCTCCTCTCTTACCTCTCTTCAGTAACTTGCTCATCTGCCACAGAGTTCACCGTATACACTTGATAGAGTTATGAGTTTGAGTATTTTTATCTTAAGTTGATGCATGCGACTGTCACATGAATATGTTGATATCTGTATCTCATGTTGCTCTCTCAACTTTCCTGTGCTCAAATTTTAGTATGAATTCTCCACTAAGTCTTGTCATTGAATTGCTCATGTATAGATATTTTTTTATGTTTTATATATATCTTTAGCAAAATAAAAAAAATGTGTTGTTCTCTTAATGCAAGTGCTTTGCTTGATGTTGTGGTCAGGGGGAGTCTTTTGGGGGTTGGGTATAGAAATTTGGGGTTTTAGTGATTTCCAGTGCTTGGCGCTCGCAAGGCGCTCGAAGAGCGCTTGAGCCCCATCAAGCGCTCGTTGCGCGCTTGAGCACCATCAAGCGCTCATTGCGCGCTTGAGCACCAGTGCGCGTGTGTCAACTTTTAAAGCACTCGCAGTGCGCTCACACTGCGCTTGAGCGCTGACACGCGCTCATTGTGCGCTCGCACTGCGCTTGAGCGCCTATGCGTGCTTTTGCCTTTAAAGGGTCATAGCGTCCCTTCTTTTTCCCCATGCCCTTTCATTTCCTTCCTTCCCTCTCTCTCTCTCCAGTGCATTCTCTCTTCCTCTTCTCCTCCACTCCTCGATGCTCTTTGGTGTTCTTCAACAGTCGCTCCTTTGTCTTTTCCATGGCTTACATTCGTCCGTCTTCCATCGGTATGGTTTCTTTAGTTTCTCTTCTTTCTTGCCTCTTTTCTATTATGTTGTTGCTTTTCATTGTTAGCCTCCTCTGGTTTCTTACCGACGCATCCACCTGCGGGACTAAGTCCCAAGGGTGAAAACGGCCTCATGCCCGGTCCCTAGGTTACGACCCTCTTCCGACTCCGCAAGCCCGTACGGCCTACGGCGTGCTGGATGGGCATGGCATCCTCATTGAGAGGAATGTCCTTGTTTCTAGCTTTGTGCACACTGGCTTAGCTGAGCAGTTTGCTCAGCGACACTAGATTGGCCTGTGCTCTGGTCACCACGAGGTGTTTCTTGAGATGGTTCGCGAGTTCTATGCGAACGTCACCTCAGTTGACCGTAAGCAGTGGTTTTTGACCACTCGGGTCCGTGGTCGTATCCTATCCTTCTCTGTTGCGAATATCGTCTCTCTTTATGATGTTCCCCGTATTGAGGCCCCTCAGTATCCTATAGGCATCGACTTTCAACCCTCTCGCGGTGAGGTTTCCCGTGAGCTCCCAAACGGTGCCTACAATCATGTCACTCACATAAAGCAACACCATCTTGCACCTCACTATCGTACCCTTAATAAAACAATTGCCTTTGTTATCGAGCCCACTAGACATACGTCCAACATCACCAGGCATCGTGATGATCTTCTGTATGCCATCAGGCGTGGGTATTCCATCACCTTGCCTTTTCACATTTGGTATATTATCCAGTCCTATGCCCATCACTCTTCGGGTACTGTTGGCATTCCTTTATGCTCCCTTATTACTCGCTTTTGCCACTCTCGTTCTGTTCCAACCATTCCTGGGAGCTCGTGCTCTATTCCCAGGGCGATATTTCCTTGCAAACCGAGAGTCTCAGTGCCGCTCATCTGAATGTGGATCCTTCTGCCACCTCGGTTGGAGAGCATGCCCCTCCAAAGTATCCAGCTATCATCGCTACCTTTTGACCTCTTCACGCCGCTTTAGCTCCTCCCCCACCTGCTGTCGATGCTCCCCCTTCTGCTCGTCCCCCGGCCACTGCCTCTAGCTCTATCGCTGGCCCGTCTTCATCTTCAGCTCCTCTACCGCCTCTGCCGGTGGCTTCTCCTGCCGGTGATCCTACTACTGACCCTATGACTCAGGTGCTCCAGTACCTCGGCCGCTTCGAGGCTAGGTTTGATGCTCACAATAGGACACTCATCGCTTTCCAAGAGCAGTTGTACGCTTATCCAGCAGCGGATCGACGAGGACTACGCCACCACTAACGACGAGGCTCCTCCCAGCTAGGACTAGCTCTGATGGTTTGTTTTTTCCCTTGGCGTCTCCATGATAAAAAGGGGGAGAACTAGTTATTATTGTAGTTCTTTTTTCTCTTTTTCTATGTATCCAGCTGTGATATCCTAGTATCCCATATAGAAAAGAGAGAAGGAGTTCTTGGGTTATAAATAAAAAATCATAGGCCCTAACATTTAACGAGGCCTTTTTTCAGGTGGTAGAGACCCTGGCAGAACTCCACAGTTAAGCATGCTTGGATGGGAGCAATGCAAGAATGGGTGACCCCCTATGAACAACAAAATCGTGAGAGCTTTTACCCAAAGCGGACAATATCTTTGCCACGAAAAGGGTTGGGGTGTTACACCAGCAGTTGTAGCAGTTTATGTATGTAGATAGGCTTGATGTATTTCTTTTCATGTATTTTGTTCTCAGCCTATCATTTTTGTATTCATGTACTTAAAACTACTGTTTGTGGAGTGATGAGATATATACATGATCTTTTTATTATTCTCCTGGCTTGTGATATCTTCATTGCACTCTATATGTCATATTGTATGTATGATTATTGTTTCAGCCAAGCTTTCAATATCATGTTATTGCTCTTCACCTTGTTGGCGTTGGTGTGTAGTTATTCTATAGGTTATGCAGCCTCTGTGCCTCATGATTACTTTCTAGGTTCTAAGAGTTCGTGAATCTCTTTGTATCTAGTTCTTTTCTTGTATTGAGTTCGGTGTATGTTTATGGGGTTTTGTCTCAGAAATGTCAAAGGGAGAGAATGTTAGTATAGTTGGCTATTTTCGGTCCTCGCCAAAACCGCCAGAGTCTGTATCCTTATTTTGTTTTATGTTTGTTCGGGGAATTTGTCTTGTGTCTCTGCTCTCCTCCTCGTCGTACTTCACACCGATGGACTTGCTAGACATTATTCGACAACCCTAACAAGGTATATGGTCTCACTTGTGCACAACCATTGCATGTTTAGTGTATTTCTTGCATAAAACACTTTTTATGTTGCATGCATGGTTTTTAGAGTTTCTTGGGGCTTAAGCCTCATTGGCCCTCGCAGAGCGCTTAAGCGCCCCACAGCGCTCGCTCATCGCTCGTTAAGCACTTGAGCGCCTCTCTTCTAGAGAGCAGCACTCGCTTGGCGCTTGGGTGCCCCTTTGACCACCTTTCCAGTGTTGAGCACTCTTAGGGCGCTCGCAAGGCGCTTGAGCGCCCCTGATGCCCCTTGTTTTCCAAAGAGCAGTGCTCGCAAGGTGCTCGCTATGCGCTTAAGCGCTTCATCAGAGTGCTTGAAGGGAAATGAGCCCTTTTGGACGATGAGTCAATGCTTGAAGGGAAATGAGCCCTTGAGCGCCGTGCCCTCGCAAAGCGCTCGCTAGGCGCTTGAGCACTCAGACTCATTTCATCAACCAATCCTGTTTGTGCCCTCTTTGGTATATAAGCTATAACAGTTTCGTCCATTAGGTTTAATGAGTGTTTTCTGAACATTTAAGGAGGATCACTTCTCTCTAAGTGCATAACATTTACTCCTTCATTTTTATTCTATTTTGTAGCAACCTAAGTGTATTTAAGTGCATTCAATAGTGTTTCAAACACCTTAGGTTGTGTATTCTTCATAAAATTATATTTTTCATATACACTCATCTTGTCATCATTCACACACTTGGCCGGGTTAACTCGGAGCCATCATCAAACGGAGATCGAGTCGTTGAGCTCGTTGTTGCTATGGAATCGAGAAGGTGCTCGGAAAGCTAAGTCAAGAAGCAGAGTTAGGTCTACATTGGGGTAATGGTTGTAATCCCTTTCTCGTTGTGTTTCTTGCACCCTTGTTGATTCATAGTGGATTATTGTGTGTTGGTACCGTAGTTTTTATCCCGGGAGAATACCCTAGAGTTTCCACGTTAAATCTCTTGTGTTTTTTATTTTTATCTTTGTCATTAAAAGAACTAAGATTTTTATGAAAAAAAATTAATTTTTATTGGCCTATTCACCTCCTCTAGGCTCAATCATTTGATTTTTAGCTTTTTCACAAGCTATTTTATTAGTTATGCTCGAGTTTAGAAGAGGAGTTAAAGTGTATGTTAAAGGTATCATATGTAAATGCGATTAGATGTCTTATGTACCTAATGGTGTGCATAAGACTTAAATATATCTCATGCAATCAACATTTTAAGCAGATACATGGCAAATCTAAGAAAAGAGTATTGAAATACACTCAAATGAATCTTTAGGTATTTGCCATGCAATTGAGACATAGGGATAGTGTTTAACATAGGAGTTTCAGCAGATGTAATAGGTTATGCTTATGCCGATTATGCAGAAGATTTAGATTCAAGAAGGCACATAATAGGGTTCGTGTTCACTCTTGTACGTGGTCCTATCAGCTTGAAGTCTACACTCTAGGATACAACTGCTTTGTCGACTACATAAGCAGATTATATGGCAGTGACAAAAACAATGAAAAAGGCAGTTTGGTTGAAAGGTTTGGCTAGTGAACTCGAGTTGGTGTAGGATAATGTACTGCTTTATTGTGACAGTTAAAGCGTTATAGCTAAGAATAAAGTGTATAATACCAGCCAAAGCATATTATTGTGCGATATCTATAATACCCCATCCAATATCGGTGGGAGATAGAAATTATGTATGGTATATAAAGAAACTTGTGGGTTACTACTAATAACTTGTTTCAAGAATTTTTGGCCACATTGTTAGACTCTTTATTTAAGTTATTGGGTCAATGATCCGCTTGGATCATTACAAATGATATCAGAGCCAACCCTGATTCTCATGTAGGACTCCGTGGTGGTGTAGATAGAGGATTAGAGGCTCTAGAAAGGGGTAGAGGACCCAAAGTTGTATATCTTGTGCACGCTTATGAGTTACTATGTGTTTGCTAATGGGTTGCTATCTACATCCCAACCAAGGGAAGAACTAGGTCACGCGACGAGGGCATCGCGTTTTGATAAGGGAATATTGTGATATCGCATCTCACATCGGTAGTAAATAGAAAATATGTCTAGTATATAAAAAAAACTTGTGGGTTACTACTAATAAATTGGCTTAAGAATTTTGGGCTACGTTAATAAGCTATTTATTCAAGTTATTGGGTTAGTAGTCCTCTTGAGTCAGTACAATATCACAAGATTCTAATATGGTTATCTTCAGGCGAAATATCTTTTTAAAAGATTTACAGTGATCAGAATGCTTCTCATATGTTGACTAAGCCGGTGCCTAGGGTCAAGTTAGAGCATTTACCTAAACTTGGTCCACGTTTGTTCTTGTTGATGATCGAAAAAGATGGAGCAGCACTCATACTTGTAAAAGGGGTACAGGTGGAGGCCTCTAACAGTTCTTCAAAATGGTGTGAGAAAATCAAGCTAAAGTAAAGATAATTGAAATTATCTTGTTTTTCATCACTGTGGACTCCTTTTCAGACAACTGCGTCTCCCCTTCTGTGGAGTTCAATTCGAACAGAGCTTTATAATGTCCAAACAGGCGCCATTTTGAAAGGCACAAACTTTAATGTTTTTAGAGTTTTTTTTATTGTCATTTATATATATATATATATATATATATACTTATACTTATTCTTCAAAATCATTTCTTTTGAAGGAGTCATGCACTTCGATAATGTCTTAGCAATTATGCAAATTTAATTTTTTTTAAAACGTTACCAACCAAAAATAGAAGTAAACTTGGATTCCAAGTCCATCAAGGACAAAAATGACAATTTAATTAAAAAAACATTTTACAAGGGTAATTCTAATGATACCTACAAAAAAATTTTACACGCTTTGGATTTATGAGATTACCATTAGGAACAAAATCATAATAATTCTTTCCTCCATATCGCACCATCACTACCACCGCCTATCTAGCTTCAACGAGTCCACCGCTATAAATTCCTCCCTGCCCCTCCCCCAGCCACCAGCCACCAGCCACCAGCCACCTCATCCTCCTCAACACCACCACCCCTATCGTTCTTAATATAGAAAAGTTTAGTCAAAACTTAAATAGAAGCCACGTGAAAATATCAACAAAGGTGAATGTAATACAATAATTTAAGTCACAAGTGGGAGCTTCTAAATACACGCACTAAATCTCTTTTCACAGATATCGTCTGCATTCTAAGATTTGTACCTTAGGGAAAAAGATGTGTATGAGTGGTTTAATCGGTCAAAAATAGGTTGTTGCATGCTTCATTTTTATTCCAAACAAGAATGGCTTATTGTTTAACTTATGAATCAATAAGAAGTATTTGTCACAAGAAAGGCATAAATGCCACTTTGCCTTGTAAAAAGTCCATCCAACAACCACCCAGAAGCTTTTCCTGCAGACCCTTTCACCATGAATTCATTGTAATTTGTAGCGTCATCCAAAATTTGACTATCTTCTTCTATCAAATTAAAGAAGAGCAAAAAAGTCGATTGGAAATAAGCTGCCAGCCCTCAACTCAACGCTCTGCAAATTCGTTCTTTTCGCACATAATGAAGATGTCAATATTCAATTCCGGAACAAAGCTGTCAAGCATTGAGTAAAAGAAGAAAAGAATCAGATGTTCGTACTTTTGTATGAATAGTATTCTAGAGATTGCATTATATTTCCCCAAATTAAATAAATTCAATTTTTACTGTATTTTCCTGTTTTTCTTTTGGAAACAATAAATTTGTATGAAATCCTTCTTGAGAGGCAAAAGCTTGGAGACAGAAAACCTTGAGACGGAAAACTCCCAACTCTTGAGGTGGATTATGCGAAAATAGAAGTGCTATCATCTGACCAAATAAACAATATAATTTACGGCCTTTGCTACATTTGGATCCAATTCAACTCTGTTCCATCCAACTACAGCCAGCAAGCTTTTCCTGCATACCCTTTCTCAATCTCTTGGCGTCATCCCACCTCCCAACAGAGGAATATATACTGGCAAGTAGAGATTGGTAACCGGTAGTATCAGACTCCAACTCAAAACAATGTTTAGCTGCAATCTCCCCAAGCTCAACATTACTATGTAAACTGCAAGCAAGAAGCAATGCCCCCCAAACCCCAGCATGAGGTTGAACTGGCATGCTCTTTATCAACTCGTATGCTTCTTTCAATCGTCCTGCCCGCCCTAACAGATCGACCACGATTCCATAATGGTCAGCAGAAGGCACAAGACCATGCTTATGCATCAAGGTAAAACAGTTGTACCCTTCTTCAACCAAACCAAAGTGGTTATAGGCCGTTAAAATCCCAGTAAAGGTGACTAAATTTGGACAAATTTGGGCATCCATCATCTCTTCAAATAACTTGATGGCATCATTTGCCCTACCATTCAAGCCACATCCCAAAATCATCGCGGTATAAGAAACCAAATCCTTCTTTTGCAAGTCTTGAAACAGCTCGTATGCCCTATCAATGCTTCCACACTTTGCAAACAAGTCGATTAAAGCAGTAGTCAAATGGTCATCCATTCTAATGCCGAGTTGATGCATATATGATTCGACCCAAGACCCGAATTTCAGATCTCCCAATTGAGAACAAGCCGATATTACACTAGCAAATGTCATTTTATCCGGCTGAATATTTACGTTGGGTTGAAGCATTGTGTTGAATAACAGGAGGGCCTCCTTTGATCGGCCATTTTGAGCATAGGAAGCTATCATGGCACTGTACAATAGTGTATCTTTCTCACCCACCTGGTCAAAGAGAACTCGAGCAGACTCAACATCACCACATTTTGAGTATCCACTAATCATGCTAATCCAAGAAATGTTATTTCTTCTAGGCATTTCATCGAAAAACCTCCGTGCAAATTTTATCTTTCCACAATCTAAATAGCCACCAACCATTGCGTTCCAAGAAGCTGTATTCCTCTCCGGCATCTGGCGAAACAAAGCACATGCTACCTCCATATTCCCCGATCTCCCATATCCGGAAATCATTGAATTCCAAGAAACAGCATCTTTCATTGGCATTTCATCAAACACGCTACGTGCCATGGCTAAATCCCCAGATTTCAAGTACCCCGACAGAACTGAGTTCCAAGAAACCACGTTTTTCACAACCATTTCATCAAACACCTTCCCTGCAATTCCCATATCCCCCAATTTCGAGTAGAAATCCACGAGAGCCGTTTGCACATAAACAACCTCACAAAACCCAAACTTGTGAACTTGGGCATGAATCGAAACCCCACCCATCTCCAACACAACCCTAGCACACGCCTTCAGAGAGGACGATAATGCATACGTGGTTGGGCCCAGTCCAAATCTCTGCATCTGAACGTACAGATCAAAGGCTTCTCTGAACTGGCCGTGTTGGGAAAGAGACCTAATGGCGAACGACCATGAAAAAGCATCTGGGTTATGCGCGTGGAGGAGGATCTGGCGCACGTGTTGGGCGGTGAAGTGAGGGGAATTGGAAGGGGAGACGAGGAGATTGCGGACAACCGAGGGTTGAAGATGGGTAAAACCATTAGTGAGTATGAGGGCATGGATTTGCTTTGCTTGGTTGACTGTTAAAGAGCTGTGCAACAAGGTTTCTAGCTTTGAAACCACCATTAGAGAACGAAGCTCTGCAAAAATGGAACATTTTTTATCGTTCAGTTCGAAATTTTTTATTCACACCAATGTATGTTTACGTACATAAAGTTTTACGAGGAACATAAAGTTTCAAATTTTTTTTATATCATCTTTCTTTGTTGGCGTTCAAAGTTATAATTTGGAATTAATTCTATCAAGGATAAAATTTCAATGGTTAAGAAAATTATACGAATTAAAAAAAAAAAAGTAAAATATATCTTTTAAGGGGGGTAACAGGTGAATTAGGTGGTTAGCGACGAAACGAATGTGCAATTAATTAATTTTAGTTAAATTTAATGTGTTGAAATTTTTGAAATATAATTTGGTATATGTTGAGACACTTCATGTTAAAAGTG
>JAOTRH010119161.1:927-14880 GCA_034768845.1 Heliamphora exappendiculata
TGTGAGTGCCTTGTACTCGTGTGGCTCTGATCTCGCCGGACGACGAGTACACCGGGGGCTCACTGGGGACTGCCGGTAAGAAGTAGCACTCAGCCTACTGGATCCACGGCCTCGGCCAACGAGTTTGTGAAGATCACCGGGTCCCGAAGGATTGCGTCCAGGCTTTCAGTTGGTACCTCTTCTATATCTTGTTCTGACTGCTCTCCGGACGATCCTCAATGTTTGAGTGGCAATACCAACTCATTTAATTGCTAGGAGAAATTCTACTTTGGATGCGTGTCATTCACAGAGGCCGAGAGACAATGCAGCGTTGGCATCATCATACCCAGGCAAGATTAGCTCGAATAAGCATCACACGCTCATAAAACGCCATATCTTCCGAAAGCAGATCCTCAAGGTGAGCGACGAGCTTCTTGTCGTGCATCATCGTATAGAAATTCTCCTCTGAGCTCAATGAGACAGAGTTCTCTCTATTGACGTTGTGGAACTGCATTCGCAGCGGCTTCTCCATAAGCATTGAGAGGCGCTGAATGTCCTCTTCGTACGTGCTGGTGTCGCCGATGAAGGAAAACCTCTTCATGTCGAAGCCACCAAAGAACTCCCTACTCATCAAGTAGCGGATCCTGGGTATCATTGCCAACGCAGCCACCGGCAAATTGTGTTTTCGGACATAGGTCCGCATAGGATTCCCGGGATCTTCATTCAGTCGATAGAAGCAATGGAGTGAAATTACATTCTCGACTGGGTTACGGAGAAACGTGAGGAATGTAGCGCCCGGAACGTCCCCATAGCGATGCGGACTAAAATGACCGTGTATGAGCTTGATCGACGGTGCAATAGAGAGTCTCTCTCGCCGAAAATACATCGGATCCAGAGAATATCTTGATACCGGATTGCCGGGATCGTCATCGGGTGGGTTGAAGATCACATTCTGGGGTTCGAACACCTCGCGAAAGGATTCACGCAAGGAGGTTCCACCAGCTTTCGGTAAATGAACAGAAACAAAAACCATCCGCACTCTTCATTGCACATATTGTGTGATATCAAATGATACAATCGTTGCATGTCTACTGTAATACTAGCGCACGCCTACTGCAATACCGAAGGACGGGAAATCGGCTACTCGTACCCTAGTGTTTGACCTGCACAAACGTCATCGATTGTCTAAGTTCACGAACCTCCTTCGATAGCCGGCTATTCTGTTCTTGGAGTTCGACAATCGCAGCATACATGTGATGCATAAGCTCAGCGTCCTGCACGCGGGCCGGATCCGGATTGGGGAGTTGGTCCTGGCGGGCAGCCCTCTCCGTTAAGTGCACCGTTGTACTCGCCTCCACGCGGCGTGACGGCAGCAGTAATCCGTTGCGATTGTCCGCGCACCCTCCCCTCCTTCTGAAGAGCCGGCCGGCAGCATCGATGCATACAGTCATACCCACTGTGCGCTCATCAGCGGGCAGCTTTACAAAGATGTCACTGTGACTGTCCGCGTTGAGAATTAGCGGAGCACCATTTATCCGAAGGGGTGAATATCCCGCATTCTCATCATTTGAAGCATATAGTTCCAACATCTTCTGCTTTCCCTCGGCGACTCTCAAATGAGCACTTGAGTTCACACGTATGTCGAAAAGCCCAATCGGTTGCGACGTTCCGATAGCAGCGGCGGTGAAGTTGGCCCGTCCCTCTCCATCAATAGCGGCGCCCCTAGATGCCCACGCGTTTCTACTGAAGTTGTAGGCAGTGATATCGATACCATCCCGCGCAGTTGCGGTGTCCATTGCCTTTATCAGAGTTCCCGAAGCCGAAATCGGGGGGCTTCCGTGGGCACTTGTGAAGCCAAATCCTACTTCGAATCCGCGGCCGCCGGCGTTTCCCAACGCATAACCAATATCATACACCCGCCCTGCTTCAACACTGTCCAGATCCACCACCTGAACGCCGGACCGATACCAGACACTGGAACCGGCGAGTGTCGTCACATTGAACTCTGCCCCCGATAAATTGAACAAATGAGTGGCGGCTGTTCCGAGGGGGCACTCGGATGTCTTTTCTGTGCCGCATGCGACCGACCGAAAGCCTCCGCCAAAAAGCGATCCCCGCGGCTTGTCGACCACGCCGTTGTCGGAAGAGCGGCCTACCGCATACCCAACTACTCCAGTGTAATTACCATTTTGGTCGCGGTTCGCAGTTGGGTAATTCAGGAACAAGTTGCCCGTGATCGTACTCCGATGACCTCGGGCCAAATGAGGAGCTGTTCCGACATACAGATCAACGTCGAGGCCAGTCACAGTACGTGTATCCGCATTAAGATCGTCAATCGATTGGAGCCAATCATAGGATGGTGCATACGAAACGCTTCCGGTACCTCGATGCAAGGAATGCACTCCGCCCCACGTCGACGCGCTCTCGATCGTGACGTTGTAAGATGGCCGATCGACCAATGTATCGGATGGCGTCGATATGGTCAGCGGCCCTGCTACGGTCTTCGAGGACAAGTCCGTCCAAACAGGCCGATGATCTTGGGCTTTTGCTTCGTTTGCCGCAACCAGCGCCGTCGCAACTATGACGTACGTAGCAAACCTCATGTCAGCCTCGCAAATTTTTCGCCTTGTTTAGGTACTACATTGCTGTCCCGGGGAACCAAAGACCGGCGATCTTACGTGAGGCCTCTACGTCTCAACACCGCGATGTCCTGATAAGAAGCGAAGGGGTTTGGACCGTGAGAAATACCAGGATGAAGGCGCACGAGCTCGAATCCCCGGAACAGGTCACGCACATAGCTCGAGGTCATGAACGTCGCATATGCATTGTGACCAAGCCAGATATTCTCCTCCTCATGGACGTGCACGTAAATTCCATTTTCCTCAAGCGATACGACACCCGACTTTGAGAGTCTCGCCAACTCCGGCGCGTAGTAGGACCCGTGATACGAAATGAGAGCAATCCCTCCAGGCTTCATGAGCCGGGCCATTTCGTGGCCCCATGCGAAGGCCGCTTCCTCCGTCAAATGCGTGAATACAGACGCCGCATAGACAAGGTCGACACTCTTGTCCGGCAGCGCCAGAGGCGGCAAATAGTTGGATTGAAAGCATTTAGCATAGGGGATGTTCTCCTGGCAAAAGCGCACCAAGGCCTCGTTTATGTCGGCGCCATGGAGTTCCACTTTAGGATCTAGCATCCCTTGCCAGCCGGCTAACACCCTACCGCATCCGCAGCCAAAATCTAGAATGCTGCTAAACTCATCCAAGGACACGCCTGACGCGGCCAAAAGTGACTTAATACTGACGGCCGTTGCGCGACGGCTTATGGCGAAGGCATGGCGATCACGATGGCCATTAACGAGGAAGATCATCTCCTTATCCGGCAGCGCAATGTCGATTTCTGGGTAGGGCGCCGGCAGCACGGCACCCTCAGTCCAGTTCAAGGGCACGCCATTCGCGGTCACGACAATGCGAGAGATTTCTTCTCGCCGTATTCCAATGGCAGCGGGAACGTGGAACGAACACTTGCCATCCAGGCACCCGGCAACCCCAACAAGATCGGGACGAAAGTCGATAGCAAAATCTGACGCGATCTCCACGCCATCCAAGAGCACTCTCACCTGTGCGGGATAGTGACAGGGATCGAATGCCCAACCGCATATTCTGCCGTCGATAAATCCATCGACCGTTCCTGTCATTCCTTCGATCGTTCCCGTCATTTTCCGTTTGAGCCAGGATCGTAGTCTCGCATTCATCGCGCCCTGCACAACAACCTAATCTCAGATAGGAGGTCCAATTAGGCCAAATCTTGGGCTCCAGAGGCAAGACCTTAACGATGGTCGCGAACACCCGCTGCTGTCAAGCTGATCACGCTCCAAAGTATCGTTCCCCAAATGAAGACGAGGAACGTATCGAGGAACGGCCGTGGATACGATACCTTCTCAGGCATCGACGGACGAACGACGGTAACCAAATAGATCTGTTGTCGAATAATGTCTTCCTGGGCTCTCGCGAAGGCCGATTCCGCGACTTCGTAGAGGCGCTCGGCGAATTTAAGCTCCAGCTGGAGCCTTTCATATTGTCCAAGTTGACCGGACACCACGCCGCTGTTTGGCGATTCGCTCGCCATATATGCCTGAATCGCCTGGATCTGCTTGTTCAATATTTCCAGCCGGGGGCGAAGGGCGCGCATCGCTGGCGATTCCGCGGTCATCGAGTTCTCAAGACTAGCAATTTCATTCTCGAGCTTTAGCTTATCCTTCTGCAAGCCGAGCAAGATGCCGCCTAGCGCCTGCGCATTATTGTAAGGGTCGAGCGTCGATTGCCGATTCCGAAACTCAAGCAATTCCTGCCGTTTTTCATTGAGCATCACTCGGGCATTTTCGAGTTCGCTTCTAGCCCGGTTCAGCGAATCCCCCCGCGTTCTCTCAGAAATCTGGTTGACCAACCTTTCACTAAGTTTGACGACTTGGTCGGCTAACGCCTGCGCATCCTCGGGAGTAAACGCCCGGACATCCAATGTAATGATGCCCGAGGGAACGTCGATGACGGGGTCCACGTGTCGACGCCAATACTTCCACACATCCTCCAGCGAACTCGACGCGTCCAGCCGAGAAAGGTAGTCTACGCCCGCGCGGCCAAAGATCTTGAACAAGGGACGCGTGCCCCCCAGATCGTCGATAATGCTGCGGCTCCCGATGTATCGAGAAATGATATAAGAATCCTGCGCACTTGCTTGTCCGCCGCCAATGATTGACAGCACGGACGACATCGCATCGTTGCCAAGCTGCTTTAACGGATCTTCAATAGCGTTCCTGACCACTAACTGGGCTTCGGACGTATATTGCGGTGTCGCTATGAGAGACCAGTAAGCTCCTGCAATCACAGTGGGGATGACGGCAACCAACATGAACAGCAGTGCGAACCAGAACTCTGCACGAGCTCCGCGCCTGTAAAACATCGGCAAAACCACAGCTGTGGTACCTTGCGCTGCATTCCGCAGCAACCGAGCTGCTGCCCCAAGTGCCACTAGGCTAGATTTGCCTCGAAACCCAAAGGCCATCTATTAAATCGCGATGTGGTTTCTGACTAGTACGCCTGCGCCAGTAAGCAAGCCCCAAAGTGCCAAACCGCTGGCTAAGACGATGAGCCAGACAACCGTTCTCCTCGGATAAAGGGCATCTTGCGCTAAACGAGGGGGCACAAACGTCACGACGTACATTTGCTGCGCGTCAGCATCCAGGCGCGCTCGCTGAAATCGAACTGTG
The DNA here is from genome assembly GCA_034768845.1 of Heliamphora exappendiculata. NCBI lineage: Eukaryota > Viridiplantae > Streptophyta > Magnoliopsida > Ericales > Sarraceniaceae > Heliamphora > Heliamphora exappendiculata. The sequence goes on from JAOTRH010119161.1 coordinate 6,173, forward strand.
GCAGCGGCGAATTGCTGTTCCGCTACGCGCTGTTCAATTGTCCCTTTTTCCAAGCGACTCTGGGCATCCGAGAGCGTGGTCCATCCTCCCCCCGCCCCGCCGATCTTTACTTCCTCTTCTTTGATCTGCCTTTCCAGAATTCGAACTTGCGTGTCGAGAAGTTTCATCTGAGGTGCGTCCTCGGTCAAAGTCCTGCGGCCCGCATCATACTCCCCTCGCAATGCCAGAAGCTGTGTACGAAGTATGGCAATCACCCCTGTGGCGGCCTCAGCCGCCTTTTGTGCATCGAGCACGCCTTCACTGTTACGGGTGTCGCGGAGTTGCTGGATCGATTTCTGAAGCGTACCAACTGAGGCGCTTAGTTCGTCTTTGGCGTAGCGAAGTGCATCCTGTCTGGCACGCTCCGAAAGTTCGTTGACCAGCCGCTCGCTGAGATCGACGATCGCGCGCGCGATCGCAAGAGAATCGGCCGCCGTGAACGCCCTCACCGTTACCGTAACGATGCCGGAATTATGATCAACACGCACATCCACCCTGTTCTGCCAATAGCGGACAACGTCTTCGATTGGCCTGTCCCGAGAGAGTCGATAGAGAAAGTCTATGTCGTCTCGGCCATATGCTTTCCGAAGATCGAGGCGCCGATCGAGCTCCTCGAAGATGCGGCTGCTTTTGATATAATCTTCGATCAAGAGTGCGTCTTGGAGTCGAGTTGCCTGCGCAAGACCGGGAACTGCAAATTGCGCTTCTGACACATATTGATTCGATGCAATCACAGCCAAATAAATGCCCGAGGCGACGCTCGGCAGCAAAACAAAGAGCATGAATCCAATTCCAACAAACCACCGGAATGAGGAAGTCGCTTTTTGTGTAGGACTGCGTTGGAAGCGACCCACGCGCGTCGCTGTGCGCCGAGAGATGTCGCGCAGTGCCTTTGAGATCGCCAACGCTCTCGCACTCGATCTGACGCCTTCGACGGGCGCAGAGGGAACCTCTACTAACAAATTGGCTGGCGAGCTCGATAAATTCATCGGTTTAGACGTTTGTATGCTTCGATTGCCTGGTCGACGTCTGCGTACTCGGTCAACTTGCCTGCATCCAATACTACTCCCCTTTGACAATAGGACCTGACGGATCCCATGTCATGAGAGGCCAATATTACATCAGAAAATGCCTTCCTGCGTTCAAATTCGGCACGGCACTTGGCCTGAAAGCGGGCATCGCCGGCACCCAGCACCTCGTCAATCAGATAACATTCGAATTTCACGGCCATTGACAGGCCGAATGCCAAGCGTGCGATCATGCCCGATGAATAGGTTCTAACTGGCGCATTCAGGTATGCGCCGATCTCTGCAAAATCTGACACGTAGTCGAGCATAGTGTCGATATCTTCGCCATAGATCCTCGCGACAAATATGATATTCTCAACGCCCGTCATATTTTGGTGAAGCCCGCCCGCGTATCCGATCGGCCACGAAACCTTGACCGTTCGCCTGATTTTTCCTCGATTCGGAAGCTCGCTGCCCGCAATTAGTCTGATTGTCGTCGACTTTCCTGCACCGTTTGTGCCCAGCAGCGCATAAGAATACCCGGGCTCGAACCGCATGGAGGCGGCATTCAGTACGACCCGCCGATGCTGCGCAATGGTATAGAATTTCACCACATTGGTTAATTCGATCATGCCATCATCATTCGGCCACGAATCGCACGCTCGCTGATCAGGGCAATCGCAATGAGAACCAGCGAGTATCCTAGGAGGTATCCGCGACTGAGCAGATCATCTCCATAGCCTTTATAGTATGCCAAACGCAGCCATTCGACTGAATGAAACAATGGATTAAAGGAAAGGTAGTAGCGCAACTCAGGCGAAAGTGTACGGGGCATAAAAAAAGAGCCCGAGGTCACGTACATTATAATCATCAGAACGATCTGTACGAAGAACCACGCTCGAGCGAGCTTGAAAAGGATCGCCCCAATGAAGCCTATTGCGATACCCAAAAAGATCGTACTCATAATCGCAGCCGTAGCCTGAGCGGGGTCATAGGGAGTTACGTCGAGGCCAAAGAGGTAGAGCAGCGCAAGGAAAAGAACGGTAACCGTAAGGGCTACAACTGTCTCAAGTATCGCTCTCGCGAATAGTACGTCCAGAGGCTTAACGATTGGAAATCCGAGGAGAGGTCCACAATCCACGAGACAAAGGTGCAGCATTCGTGCGGGATAAAAGCAAAGGATATATGGCAGAATGCCGGTGGCTGCGTAAAGTGCATAGTCCGTCCCGAGCGGCGCGACACGGTTCGCGAGCACTGGAAAAATCATCAAACCGAAGAGATGAGAAAGTGGGTATCCCACGGCCACCAAATAACTCACGAAGCCAGATCCGAAGCGCGTGCGTATATCTCGGAGCACGAGTGCTCGAATAACAAACAACTCTTGACGCAAGACGGACTCGCGCGATGCCAGGATGGCCATTGATACTCACTCACAAGATCTGAAGAGGAAATCGCGGCTAATTGGGTCGGTTCATCCTACAATCCTACCACAAACAAGTCAGCGGCTGGAGCCTAGAAGGCGAGCGAAACCCCGCTATAGTCACGTCCATCCGACGTCGCCAATAACCGGACCGCACTGGTCCTTGCAATAGGTTCGGAACCGACAGTACGATCATGCAGTTCAATATAGATCAAGATACTGGCGCCCTTGTCAGTGGATGGCTATCGCCCGATAACCCTACCGAAGTACCAACGTTCGAAATTCTTAGCTCGAACGAGCGCGTTCTCACCTTTACTGCCAACATTCAGCGCGACGACATTGTTCAGCTGAACCTTCACAAAACAGGCCTCGTAGGCTTCGTTCTGACTGCTCAAATGTTACCCAGGCTCGAAGAATACAGAGATTTGCTGATTCGACAGGCTGTAACAAAAATTCCAATTCATAGCCGTGTTCAAGGAATGCCATTCAAGCTATTCAACATGCGCCTCTGCTCCCTGCACCGAGGCTCGATCGATGCCCACATCGGAAAATACTTCTCGCTGAGCTATCGCGACGCCGAGCAGTACCCATACGAGACATTGCACGCCATCCTAAACAATCAGACAGCCCAATCGATTTATGGCAGCGGACGCCCGTACTTCATGCGCCACCGCGATGTGCTCAGAACCAACGACTTCAGGACCACCTGCCTACTGAGAGATCCATACGAGGAATTTGCCATTCATTTGCTTCGCCACCGACCTGCTGCAACAGCGGTAGATCTCGATCAGGCGACACATTACGACACTACTTCTGACCTTTTGATGGGCGCCGTCCTCAAGAACTTGAGCCCTGATCAAGCGGCTGCGCTATCCAACCCATTCTTGAGATGCTTGGCGTGCATGCCCGGCGAAGAGCCCACTCGAGAGCACATTCCCAATGCACTGGACAATCTCGCAGACATGGATGTGGTCGGTACCCACGACACCCTCGAAGATTTCAAGGCAATCGCAGCGGAGTCCTTTGGCAACGACCTGTTTGACAATATACATTTCGACGGCGCTTCACACATCAAGGACTATGCCGCCCATCTTCGCCGTCACAAGGAAGCGCAAAAGCTGTTGCGACTAGACGCAGAACTGTACGACTTAGTGCTCGACGCTATCGCCGTCGCAGATCCGCGGGCGTAGTTACACCGAAGGCCTTTCAGAAACGCACGCTTAAATCATCCCGTGTCGCGCTAAAATCCGTCTAAAACCCCTTGCATGAAATAGCGAGCCCTTCTGACGCACATCTTCCATGATGGCGCTGCGGAGCGGCTCGTCGAACTCCATCAGTACGCTTTCCAATTCTGAAAGCTTGTAGACGTCGCGGTAGAAGAGGTCGCGTTTTATGGCAGGGCATCCCAAAAAACGTCGGAAGAGAAGCCCTCCCACATGGATCTGATTTTGTGCACTGATGGTCGCAACGACATCACGGCACAAGCTCGCCACCGTGGATTGCTCTTCATACAATTGTGTCATCGCGGCTTGGTGATTCAGCAACAAAAGCCTGTCTACTATGACGTCACGATAAAAGGACTGACTTGCATCACGCACCTGCCCTAATCGATCAATACTCTTCGAAATCGTTCGCAAGGCACCCAGTGAGTTCCCGCGCTGTTCTTCTCTGATATTATCGTATACTATATACAATTTCTTGCGATCTGGTTCGGGCAATAAGCGAATTGCTTGCAAGAATTCATTTCCGGATAACTTTGCCAAATGCGGAAGCAGTCGCGCTGCATGGAACAGAACGTTTGGTTCGAATCCAGCCCGCATTAACGTACGTGTAAGTTCCACCTCTCCTTTTTGTATAGACCAGCGACGTGTTGAAATGGGAAGATATCGTCGCCAAAATTTCTGAAATCGCTTGTGTTCTAGGACCTTTCGCCCGAACGACAAAGCAAAGGCGCCCAAGTGATAGTCATGCTCGAAGACTTCGGTCATAGCCACCAGATCATCGTCGCTGTCAAATGAGGCGACGAACGATTCGAGACCACTACCAAAATAGAACAATGAATCATTGAGCAGTAGAAGCCTGCTAGGCCCCCCATATCTTTTCTGGATGATCGCTATTCCATCTTTGTAACCACCAAAATCGCGCCCCACATCCTTGCGTTCCACCAAAAGACAGCACTGAGAGAGCAATTGCTGCCTCAATCCCTCGGGAATAACCGCATTGGTCGAGATGACAAGATTCAGTCCTCGGCGATTGATCTCGTCCATCAGATTTTGAGTGAAAGCAGGAATGCTATGTTTCGCATAGATGACAAGCAGGGCAAACCGATCGCCTATGACTTGGCGCGCGCCATCACTTGCTCGCCGAATTCGCAATCTCCTGGAATAGAGTGCTGGGTTTAATCCAAACCACAGCCTCAATGCGGCTTCAATGAAGCTCACGACAAAAAGCAGCTCCAAATGCTTTCCTAGTCGGTGAATGCTTTGAATCACTGCATCGCCCCCCTGCCTGCCGCCCTCGGTGTGAACTCGGCCTCTGGGTGCGTTGGCGACTTGAGGCGTAATCCTCGTACGCCCAACTTGAGTATGTGGACCTCGGCTGCGTACCATCTTAAGAAACTCTAAATGAATCCGCGCTGAGATAGGCGCCGTGTGAGGCCTTTGAGCAGCCGCGCGGTGCCTTTCCGGCGGAGGTCGCCCAGCACCTCTTGCCTCATCGTCTCAGGCACATGAGAAAGGTGTTCCTCTATTTCCTCTAAGCTGAACAATTCTCGATAGAATAGATCGCGTTTGATCCCGGGAGACTTGAGATATTTAGCAAAAAGAAATCCTCCAAAATGAATCTGGTTTCTGTCTCCAATAATCCCGGTGATCCGGCTCCCAAATTCATCAGCGGTCCATCTTTCGTGGTCTTCGTGCATCAGCAGCGTTCTTTCTGTGATTTTCAGAATGTCTTCGACACTCGCCTGTCTTTGGCCCCTCTCCTGCAGACGATTAAGCGTCAGTGCGCTAAAGGACAAACTATTGAGCATCGGCATGCGATCCGTAGTTTTGGCCAGTCTCAACTCACGAAGCGCATCAATCAGAGAGGGACGGACTCCTGCTGGCAGCATTCGCACATTCGCGACTAGTTCTTCCAAATCTTGTCCTTTAAAATGTCGCGCCAACTGAGCAGCTGTGAACAGTATGAGAGGCTTATGTCCGGCCCGCAGCACACACCTTGTCAACCCTCGTTCACCTTTGTTTATTGCCCATTTCCGTGTGCTAATCGGTCGGTACTTCTTCCAAAAGGCCTGAAACCGCGAATCCTGTAGCACCTGCTTACCAAAGGCCATAGCGAACGACTGAATGTGATAATATTCGTGCACATTCTCGCTCATCCCAACAACCGCAGAATCGTCGTCTAAGCGCGCGATGAAGTCGTCCAGACCATCATCGAAATAAAACATACTGTCGTTGATCAGAATTAGACGTTCTAGCTCTCCAAATCTCTCTCTAACAATGTTGATGCTATCTTTGTAGCCGCCAATATCGCGGCCGATATCAGCTCGCTCGACTAGCAGGCAACAGTTATCCAGGAGCGTGTTTCTCAGTTCCGGTGAAAGCTTGGCGTTAGTCGAGATCACCAGATTCAGCCCTCGTCTATGCACCGCGTCGATAAGTGTTTGGACGAATGAGGGGATACGGCTGCTGGAATAAAAAACGAAGATGGCAAACCGCGCGCCCTCGCGAGGTCGCTTTCCATCGCTTATTTGATGAATCCGGAAACTCTCCCAATACACTCTCAGATCAAGATGATATAAAAACCGCCGCATCCCTTCGATCGGATAGAACAATATTAATAGTTCGATCCACGACTCGATTTTGGCCATGATGCCGACGAATACTCGAACAAATGCCTGTGCGAAGATCATGATAAGCTCGTCAATGCTTTGCTCTTAAATTGTCAACGATAGTGCCGTTAGCGTTCGGCTTACTTCGAAGATTGCTGGTCGCTGGGCAAAGAACTCTTGTCGCCAAGTCCCAGCCGCTCCCCTCGGTAAGCGCCACTCATGACCCGCTCCCACCAGGCCCGATTGTCGAGATACCAGCGTACGGTCTGGCGCAGACCGTCCTCGAACGTATGACGCGGCGTCCAGCCCAGTTCCCGTTCGATCTTGGACGCATCAATCGCGTATCGGACATCGTGGCCCGGCCGATCGGTGACGAATTTGATCAGCTTGTCGTGCGGACGGTTACGGCTTAGTGGTAGCATCTCATCAAGAAGATTGCATATCGTGCGAACGACGTCGATGTTCCGCCGTTCGCTGTTGCCGCCGACATTGTAAGTCTCGCCCACTCGGCCCTTGCGTAGGACAGTGATCAACGCTTCAGCATGATCCTCGACATGCAGCCAGTCGCGCACGTTCTCGCCCTTCCCGTAAATTGGTAGCTGCTCACCGCGCAGTGCACGGATGATCACAAGCGGGATCAGCTTCTCGGGGAAGTGATAGGGACCGTAATTGTTAGAGCAGTTGGTAGCAATCGTAGGCAGGCCGTAGGTGTGATGCCAGGCGCGCACGAGATGATCCGAGGCCGCCTTGCTCGCCGAGTAAGGTGAATTAGGCGCATAGGGTGTTGTCTCTATGAATTTGCCGATCGCGCCCAGAGACCCAAACACTTCGTCGGTCGAGATGTGCTGAAAGCGGAATTTTCTGCGCGCCTCGGAATCGAGCGTCCGCCAATAGGCTGTAGTGGCCTCAAGCAAGGTGAAGGTGCCAACCACGTTGGTCTGGATGAAGGGCGTCGCACCATCGATCGAACGGTCGACATGGCTTTCGGCGGCGAGATGCAGAACTGCATCTGGCTTCATCTCGGCCAAGATCGTGTCGAGCGCTCGCCGGTCGCAGATATCGACGTTGACATGCCGATGTCGGCTGTTGCGGCCTGCTTCCCCGAGCGACTCGAGATTGCCAGCGTAGGTCAGCTTGTCGACATTGATGACTTGCCAGTCGGTGGTGCGCACGACGTTGCGCACCACGGCCGAACCAATGAACCCTGCCCCGCCGGTTACGATTACTCTTCTATCTGAGTCCATGCTCACCTGTGCGGCCATCCCCAAATCCTACTGCTTGGCTATAGCTCCCACTGCAACTACAGTTCCAGCAGGAAGGAGAAAAGTCGAGACGATTGTCCCCACCTTTGAGACTTCCGCGGCGGGTGCATTCGATACGAAGAGAATATCTTTATTATGCATGGGAAAGCGGCGCGCAAAAAAGAACCCGTTGGGATCACGCAAATTGAGACGATAGATCACGGGTACATCGCCCATTTGATTCGGCGCTGGCAATTCGTAGCCCAATTGAGCATATGCAACCGCTGGTTCAAAGCGGATGACAAAGACCCCTCCCGGATCTGCTCGTTGGTCGTTCAATCCCCCTGCTCGACCAATGGCTTGTTCAAGACTAAGGCCCACTGCTTCAAAGCTTAAAACTTCATTTTTGCCGGTGGCACCGACGGCCGTAAAGGTCTGGGGTTCGCGAGCCGCGGTTATTACGTCGCCTGGCCTTACGTAAATATTCTCTTTGGGATCGGCGATGAGTGCCTGCATGGGGACCTTCAATGACTTCCCACCCCGCAGCAGTGTCAGGAAGATATCTTGGGTGGGGGCCTTTGTGCCTCCAGCTTCCGAGATAACGTCTAGTATGCGATCTCCACGTGGACTCAGCGGAACGCGCGCGCCTTGCGTGACGTCGCCTAGAACACTCACCGTATTCGAGATATTTTTCGTGATGGTCACTATAGCCTGAGGCTCCGCAGCCTTACCGATCGACGATCATCGCTTCGACCTGTCTCGGCGTCATACCAACGACACGAAGTCTATTGCTAATGAGATGATCCTCGGAGCCTGTATACGGCACCGTTATTGAACCATCCTCAGCGCCGACTACTTGTTCTGGAATAATAACCGAGCGCGCTCCTGTTGAAGCACCGCTACCTATAGCCGACGGAGCGGAGAAGAGCCCCCCACCTGAAGAAATCTCCCAAAGTGCAATTTGGATATGGTCACCAACCCCGATCGTTTGTACTCGAACGGGTTCTTGTTGGCCAAAAGTGCCTTGCAATGACGCAGTTGGCCATTTTTCCATCGAGGACACGACGCCAGCGTTCAGATCAATCAAGGCAAATCGAGTCGTTTGGCTCTTGCCCGCGTCATCAATGTCGCTCTTTGACGGTCCGGCAGCGGGAAGCCAAGAACATGCC
>JAOTRH010119172.1:0-46822 GCA_034768845.1 Heliamphora exappendiculata
GGGAGACGGGGGTCATCCCGAAGTTTCCTTTCCACTATGTACAATAAGTGGCCTTTCGAGACTCTTATCATTTTAGAGCTCAAACTTGAATCAGCAAGCTCTGCATTTGCAATGCAGTTTATCCAATGATAAATTTTATGGGACTCAGACTAACAGTTCGATGAATTTAATATCTCATTCATGGTCATAGTAATACCAAGCCCCTTGATATTATTAATATTAGGCTCCGAATTTTATTCTCTCCTTATCTAACGGTCAAAAATAACTTTAGAACTATTATTTCATTCTTTACCCATTCTAAGTAAATATAAACTAAATTTCTCACCGTATATACATAATTCTATTTATAATCTTCTATAGCATGTTTGGATTAGAGGACTAAGGAGAGTGGGATTGGATTAAAAAACATGTGGGTGTAAACACCCCAATTTGACCATGCTGAATCTTAGGCACCCGTCTCGAATGCGCTCCAACGACGAAAGTATGAGAATCATACTCAGAGATAATCCTAAGCAAGAAGAATCAAGAATATGGCTCAAAACTCAAGGATAAACCCTAAAAACCTTTAGGCTGTGGCATTCCCTTCCTTACAGTCGCAACCTTTTTCAAAATCCTAGAATAAGCCGTGTCCTTGCTCTCACGGCCGTAGCCTTTTCAAAACCCTAAACCAAGTTATACCTTTCTTTTACCAGGCCGCGACTTTGCAAAGTCATGGCTATCATTTTCACCACAAAAAAGCTAGCAACCGTCACTGTACAAAAGCAAAAAGGTAACAGCCGTCATTATTATACCTTTTTGGACAAGTGGCAGCATCCTAGAAGGCACCTGTATTTCTTGCCTTACAGGTGACAATTCCAAGCAGAAACAAGAAAGAGAAACACCTGGAAGCCCAAACTCTGCCAAAATACTTCCCCATTCGATATTCTTCCATCCATCCTGTACTTTTCGAGCCTCGTTCATGTTCTTGCTTGCCTAGGAGGAGTTCTTAGAGCACATATATTAACTTGGAGATATCATATTCTCTCCACCGAGGGACCTTAGAATCCCACAACTCTTCTTAAGCCCTCATCTTCCTCCCTCGAGAGTGTCGTGGATAAGGTTTTCATTATTTTATTACTTATTTATCATTCATTTCAATGTAAGCACCTGTTTCCTTCAAGTTTTCATTACTAGTAATATATTCGTAATTCTCTGTTTTGTATATTTACATTTGTTTACATTCTGTTTCGATGCTCACAAGCACACTGAACACATCAAAAGCTTTCTGAGGTTCTGGAACATGACGGCCATGAGTTTATAATGTCACGGCCGTATGTTTTGTTAAACCCATAGTAACGGTCGTGCACTTTTTATAAGCACTAATAGATTTATGCCTTTTTTTACTCACAGTCGCAATATCCTGTTGTTACGGCCGCGACATTGATTTAAGGCTAAAAATGCAAAAAACCTTCTTCAAAACTCTCTGTTAGTTGTTTATTTCAAGGTTGTATATCCTTTCATTGCTCTGTTTAGCATTTCTTCTTTTTGTACCTTTGTTTATCTTTCTATAGGGTAATGAATGGCAGATCTGGCTTAGATCAAATGAGTTATGATCTCCATTCTGTACACCTTCATATCTATGTATTTTGAGGTTATGCAAACATGACAGCCATGTGATTTTCCTTTATATTTGTTACGACTACGACATCCTTTGGCTATGACTGTGAAATTTTGTGAGACCAGTAACATGAAAATGTGTTTTAACATTCTGTTGTTCATATTTCATATAATTTACTTTCTATTTAGAATCATTGCTTGTATAGAGGGTGAAGAATGGTGGATCTAACCTAATATTAATAGGTTACAGTCTCTGTCTTGTATATCCAATTTATTTGAGCTTGCTTTAAGCCTTGTAAAATATATATACTCTTTTTGTACCCTTAAATACTATGACCACGACTTTTATTTGTCACGGCCATGAGCTTTATTTAGTTTGTTCTTCGCAATAATCCTATTTTTGTCACGACCACTTGTTTTGTGACTATTTTTGTCAATGTCGCAATATTTTTTTGCTATGGTCGTGAGTTTTTTGCACGTCTAGTAGCTTAAATATGATGCTTAAATCTCTTCTACCTATTTTGTACAGCATATTTATAGCATGTTAGGGGCAAAAACATTATTGCATGACTCTTTGACCTTTATTTGTTCATTTTATTGCTTACTCGCATGTTTTTTTGCTTTGCTTTGCTTTGTTCAAACAATACGTGTGGCATTTCTAGGAATAACAACCAAGTTGCATGACGCCAGGAATCATAGTTAGAATTTTGTTTCATTGATTGTTTTTGTTTGAACTCTCTTTAACCTTCCGTTCTGTATATGCTACCTTTAAAAAGTTTACAATAAGAACTAATATTGACAAAGTAGAGGCCTACCTAGGGGTGGGGCAAAAATGGTGCCTAACACCTTTTATTTTCATACCTTAGCTCCCGAATCTTCTTGTTCTCTAGTTACGTTTTAAAAGAGCCGTAGCCTTCTTTTTATTTTTTTTGGATTTTTTTAAAACCAAGTAGCGACTCCATTTTTCTAAAAATGATGCTTAGATATCTTGTATTTTCTTGTTTTGAAAAAAAAAGAATATTTTTTAAAAATAATAAATGTCTGGTGCATCCCCCATCCTCCCTCAAACGCCCGTAGTGGGCCCGACATGTTAAGTTTTTGTCTGCTCAGATTACTAATCATGCGTTTGTATAGCAGAATTAAGACTAATAATCTGACAAATACCGAATTACTAATGCCTTTCTCACGATATTAATAATACCAACGCCCCTTGGTATTATTAGTCATAGGCCTCATATTATCTTATGTCATCATCCAACGGTCAGAAATAATTTTATAAATTTTATCCCACTCTTTATCTCACCCTAACGAAATATGAACCAAATTTTTCACTATATACATAATTTATTTCACAATCCCCTGCTATTAAAAAAATAAAAAATTGGTGAACAGCCCAATTTATAGGCTGATTACTATTTTTCATCCAGCATAAGATTTCTTAAAGAGTAAGGTCCTTTTGGGACAAAAATACCCTATAATAGATAAATTTATTTATGTTTTTTCAAAATATGTATAAAAAATACAGTTAAATTGATCTATCTTTTAGCTTAGAGACATCTCATATGTGGAATCATCACATGCTTTGCCCTTCATGAGTTCTCTAAGTTATTCTCTACGATAAAAAGTCTTATTTAAAAGAATGGAAGTGAGAGAGAGAGAGCGAGGGGAGCTGCCACAAGCTCTAATGGCATGAAAACTGGACAAAAGACATTAAACTCTTCAATAAAGGAGGGATAAGCAGGTGTGATACATGGAGCAGGCAAGGAGATACTAAAAGATGGACAAAAGGAATCTGACCTAGACTTTACCATCTTTGTGGATAATCTACCCGACGACATCTTCAATGGATGCCTGAAAGGAATGTTCAATAAGTGTCGAAAAGTAAAAGATGCATTTACCCCAAACAAAGTCAGAAGAGAGACACATATGAGGTTTGGCTTTGTGAGATTTAGATATCTATTCACTGCCAAGAAGGTCATAAACATGTATAATGGTGCTTTGTTGGGTAGAAATAGGCTAAGAGTGCCTCTGGCCATGTATGGTTCCGATTCTAGGATGAATCCTATAGAAAAAGTTTAGAAACCCCCTCTTGTGAACCAAACCAGAAAATATGAGATCTTTAAAGAAGCTAAAAGGGGCCTTAGATCCTATGTAAATGTGGTTAAAGTAGGAATAGCTAGGAAGCTGGTCTCCAAGGCAAAAACCCATTGCAAGACTGTCAAAGGGGACATAGATGAGGAACAGCTAAGGAGATGCAAAGTGGGTATTATCCAGGATTAGAGGTCCATACACTCTATTGAAGATGCCATGAAAAGTAAGAGAGTGAATGATGTCACTATAATACCCATGGGTGACATGAAAGCCCTCATTCAATTTGAATCTAAGAAGGAAAAACAAGATTATTATGAGGGTGCAAGAGATTGGCTGAACACCTAGTTTGAAGCTATTTATGAATGGAGCTATAAGGAGTCTAACACATGTGGGAAAGTCAGGTTAAATATTGAAGTGGTCCCATTGAATGCATAAACTGAGACAACCTTCAAAGAAATCAGAAATGAATATGGAGAAGCCCTGTTTGTTGACTCAAACACAGCTAGAAGGAAGAATCTTGAATGTGGGAAGGTTCTAATTCAAACTGAGGAGAAAAAGATGATTGATTGTTGGTGCAACTTACTGGTTGATAGGTTGTCATACGAGGTAAGGGTGGCCGAAATCCCTTTATTTGGTTGGCCTTTACCAAGCAATAGTCTAAAGGGGCAAGCTTCATACCAGCAGAGTAACTCCTCCGATAAGATAGAGAAAATCTAAGGCAAAATGGTGAGATCCAAAGAAAGCCTAACCAGAGAAACCATGGCTGAAATGGTGTAGACCTCCCAACTAAAGGTCGGGGATGACGACGACGTGGACATAAGCACTTTCATCAAGGAAACAAGATTAGAGAACGATAGATAAACTGAGGGAGAGAAGTTTACCTTGAAAAGGGTCAATAACTGTGGTAACAATAAGCAAAGGTCTGATCAACCATAGATCACAGTGATTAGCTACCTAATGGATATTTAAGCAAGGCTGAGGCTGAGGGGCTAGATTCTAGCTTTCAAAACAGTGAGCAACTAGCCAAGCCAACTACTCCCAACCACTTCTTTGTCAAAGGCTCTGGACCTATTTTGCAGCCAGGGGCCCAACAGCAACATGAAAAGAGTTTGTTAGGCCTTAAAGGCCTAGATGCCATCCAAGAAGACTGACCTCTCAACAATAAAGATGATATTAGGCCCGCTTTTTCTGTTCTTGAAGCCCCTCTGAGTTTAGAGGCCCCAAACCCATATCCAAGGCTAGGCAGCCCAGAGGAGGAAAATAATCTGTTAAGAAGTAAGATTGAAGCAGAGGTGAAGTCTCAACTACAACAAAAGAAGAAGATGCAAAAATGAAAGATGTTATCTATATTGGGTATGCCACTTATTGGTAGAGAAAGCAAACTGAAAGTGAGAAAACAATAAAAAGGAGCTAAAACTTAGACACCCAAAGGTATTTTTCAAACTTCTATTTCTTCTTAAGACATTCAAAATTGGAATAAGATAATCATTGAATAAGAAAAACAAATAGTTAAGGTGAGAAAATAGCTGAGGATAAATTTCAAAGGGATGGAGACAAAAATGATAGAAATTCTATCGGATATGGGCCTCAAGGAAGGAGTCTTTTCCAAAGACCAAATGTAGTAATCAGTGGACAAGCTACTGAGGGACCAGGTGTGTAAATGTTTGCCCATGTCAATAAAATTGTTATCTTGAAATGTTAGAGGTCTTGGCAGATCACCAATGAGAAGCATGGTTAGGAAAGTATCATAAGCAAGAATTATTAATCTTTTGATGTTGTAAGAGACTAAATCTAAGGATTGGGATCACAAGAGTGTAAAATCTGTATGGGCTGGTAGTGATGATTTCACATGGTTGGAGGCTAGTGCAAAAGGGGCTTCTGGAGGACTTCTAATCAGCTGTGAGAAGAGTATTTTCTCACTTTAGAATTCAGTCATCACAAAAAACTTCATCATGATGAGAGGCACTTTAAAATGGGATATTTAATGTGTTATTGTTAACGTATATGGGTCAACTACAAATTCAAAGAGAAGACAACTCTGGAAAGACATCTTATCACTCAAAGAAGGCTTTACCCTCCCTTGGTGCTTAGGGGGAGACTTCACTGAGACATTAAAAATAGGGGAGAGAGAGGGGAACCTAAGAGAATGAGACTTTTCAAATCGTTTGTTGAAGATATGAAAATCATGGACTTACCTATGATAGGAAAAAAATTCACTTGGACTAATATGTAGGTGGAAGAAAGGCCAAGTAGGCTGGACAGATTCTTAGTTTCAAGGGAGCATCAATCCAAGTTTGAGTGGAAATAATGGGGTCTGCCTAGATCATTATCTGACGGCTGCCCTGTTCTTTTAGGGTCTGATGATCTAGACTGGGATCCTAGACCCTTTAGGTTTTTCGATTCCTAGTTCAAATAGTGAGCCATTCACAAAGCAAGCAAGGATTCCTAGCACAAGAGCAATCACCAGGGTTGGGCAACCCATACCCTTATGCTAAAACTGGGATATTTAAAGATGACTATTAAGAGCTGGAGAAGGGACCATGATCAAAAGTAGGAGTTAAAGAACACAATTTGTGAGCATGACAAGATCGATTGCATAGCTAAAAGGAGGGCCCTAAATGATCAAGAGAGAACACAAAGATCAATCTTGAAAAGTACTTTATGGGCACACTTACCAAAGGAAGAGGCAATGTGGCATCAAAAAGCTAGGATATCATGGTTGAAAGAAGGGGACTTGAATAAAAAATACTTTCGCTTGGTTACAAAGAAAATGTAATTGAAAAACTCTATTAGCCAGTTGGCATTTGAGGTTAGAATACTCTCCAAAGCAGAGGAGGTGAAAGGAGAGATAGTAAGGCATTTCAAATATTTTTTTACTGAACACAGAAAAAATAAACCAACCATTCAAGGCCCATTGGATAAATCTCTGATTGTGAGCAAAGCACAACTGCTGAAAAAGGTTTTTACTAAAGAGGAAATTTGCACAACAAACAGCTAAGCAGGGAGTAAGGCTCCAGGTCCAGATGGATTTCATTTCACCTTCGTTAAGAAATTTTGGACTCTACTCAAGCCAAAAATTATGAGGTTCAAGAAAGAATTCCACTTGAATGGTAGATTGACTAAATGAGTTAATGTTACCTTTATAGCCTTCATCCCTAAAAATGACAATCCTCAGAGCCTCAATAACTTCAATCATATTAGTTTGGTGAACTCGACTTAAGAAAAGTTTGGCCAAACTTTTGGCAGGTAGACTCAAAAAGGTAATACATAACATTAATGATGAGAAGCAGACAACATTTGTTCAAGGAAGGCAAATTATGAATGGTATTCTTATAGCAAATAAAGTCATAGACTTATGGGAAAGACAAGAAGACTAGATTTGTGTTCTAGATAGACTCCCACAAGGCTTATGACAGTCTTAATTGGGACTACAACAAGGAAATGATGAAAAAATTTGGCTTTGGCAAAAAGTGGATTACGTAGATTGAGAAATGCATGTCCACTATTTCCATGTCAGTCTTAGTAAATGGAGGAGTCACCCAAGATTCTCCAATAGGCAAAGGCATAAGACAAGGTGATCCACCTTCCCCTTTTCTCTTCGATATTGCAATTGAGGGCCTTAACATTCTCATTCAAAGGGCACTTAGCATAGGCTTACTAAAAGGGGTGAAAATAGGTAATAATGGAATGACCTTGTCTCACCAGCAATTTGCTGACGACACCCTCTTTTTCTATTAAGATGACCTCAAGGAACTCAAGAATATCAAGAGAATCTTAAAGTGTTTTGAACTGGTTTCAGGTTTAAAGGTTAATTTTCATAAAATCTCTATATGTGGTGTAGGTGTAAGTGCAGACAGAGGAACTAGGATAGCAAGTGAGATTGGTTGTAAAAATGTTTCTCTCCCTATTAGATACCTTGGCCTTCCTCTCGGTGCTCCCCCTAACAGAGTAATGACCTAGGACACCATTGTCGAAGTCTTTAAGAAAAAGTTTAGTTCTTAGAAGAAAAGATTTTTGTCTTTTGTTGGGAGGGTCACACTAGTAAAGTCCATACTATCTAATCTCCCAACATACTATTTGTCCATTTTTAAGATGCCAAGTAAGGTCTGTAAACTCTTAGATAGGATCCAAAGACAGTTTTTGTGGGGAGAAGAGGGGGAGGAAGGAAGGAAAACCCATTTGGTGGGATGGGACAAAATCATTACTAGCAGAGAGAAGGGTGGGTTGGGGTGACATCAAAATAAGCCAAAAATCGAGCTCTTCTATCAAAATGGTGGTGGAGATTTGGCTCTGACAAAGATGCTCTTTGGAGAAGGGTCATATGTTCTAATATGAGTTGAACTTAATGAGGTGGTTCCCTGGTATGAAAAAGAGGTTAGGAACTTCAGCAATTTAGAAGGCTGTGGTTGATCTAGGTGAGTCCAAACAACAAAAAGTAAGGGGCATTCTGACAAGGAACTTACTTATCAAGGTGGGCAATGGCCAACAGATTCGGTTTTGGCTGGATCCTTGGGACAAACAGAACACATTAAGTGAAACCTTAGATAGACTTGATAGTAAGTGTGTGATCCCAATAGGGGGTGAATTAGAATTTTAAAAAAAATCGTTTAAGTATAAGAACCCAAGTATGCCTTTTAGTTCACTTATAAGTATTAATTCACAACTATATTTTTTGTTATGATTTCTTGTACTAAAACACAAGAATATTTGAAATGAACAATAAGTTTCAAAAAGATGTAAGCACAAATGAGGATGCTATCTTTTAAAGTCCTTTTTGAACAATGCAAATTTACTTCTCAATAATCAAACCTTCTTGTTAACAAGATTTAATACTTTACTTAACAATAAAAGTGTAATTTTCAAGTTTAACGCTTTTCAATTATTAAGATACAAGAATATTTTAATTTGACAATGTTTCTTGCAAAGTGAAAAGAAAAGATTCAAAATTTTCTAAAAAAAAATAAATGATGCAAGAAATAAAATATTCAAGTGTAAGTAAAAAAAACTTTTCTAGTTTTATAGCTTTCAATTTTTATTTGCAAGTAGACTAGTTTCTTGCTAGAAAAATAAAATGCAATAATATTACTTGCGAAGTAAATGAATCAAATGATGAAATAATGTGATGTAAAGAGAATAAAAATAAATTAAAAAAATAAGCAAGCAAGAAGATGAACACCACGATTTTTACAAGGTTCGGCGCAATGGCCTACGTCCTTACCTCAAGCCAACCGCTATGAGGATTTCTTACTTCCTCTCCTTCAATAGGCGAAGGAGCCTCTCCTTAGTTTAGGCGGAATAGCCTCTCTCATTGGTTTCGGCGGAGTAGCCTCTTTTGAGAAATGCCTTTCTCAAATACAAATCAACGAGAGTAATATGAATGTGTACAAAAAATGCTCCTTTGATGAGCAAATAAGTACAAACAATGAAAACTCTAAACTCACTTCTCAATAAAATATGACTATGAAGCTCAAAGAGAATTCTAATGAAATTTTCTCTAAAAAATATGTATGAAAGACTCAAAATTTTGAAGCACAAAGAAGTAATAGAATGAGAGATGATTGAGAGGCTTTGGATGATTGAAACCAGAGCTCAAGGCCTCTATTTATAGGCTCCAAAATCAAACTAGTCGTTGGGCTAAATAGAAAAATGTCAAACTAGCCGTTTTCAACAAAAATTCAAATTTTAAGCTGTTCAGTCAACTGGAGAAGGATGTTCAGTCGACTGGACTTGACTTCAGTCGACTAGACTGAAAAGTCAGTCGACTAAACCAATTTAGATTTGAAAAATCATTTTTGGTAGCTCACTCAGTCGACTGGGGAAGGAACATTAGTTGACTGGACGTACGAAAATCCAGATTTTTTATTTTTCAAAAAGGTTTGATCTTTTTATGCTTTGGAAAAATATTTTTAAGATATTTAAGATTCCTATGAGCTTGAAAGAAGTATTCAAGAGATAACGTGAATGTACAAGGATCCTATCAAATAAAATTTACAATATATTCTTCAAGCCTTCAATATCTCAACTTTTTGCATTTATTCCACAAAACTTGTCACCAAAGAGCTTGATTGAAATTATGTGTCATGGCTTCCACTTTGTGTCTTGGATTGTGCTAAGCGTATATGTCCTGAAAATAATCTCAATATGCATAATTAAATTCATAGATTTTTTATCATCAAAATCGATTATTGAAGCCTTGTTAGGCCAACAATCTCTCCATTTTTTATGATGACAAACACAAAGCAAAATAATGTAGGAAAGCTTAAATAAAGCTCCCCCTATCAATAAGTATGAAACAATGATCTTTTGAGAGTTGAATAACTCCCCCTGATAATGTGCATAAATTGTAAAGATATTGAATTTTCATTTTAATCAGATGACTTGTTGAGCTCCTTTCAATCATTCACGCATATATCCTTTCAAATATCCAATATTAAACATATGATAAACATAACCACTTAAGCATAATCATTCATATGTTAAACAAATTTAAATAGAACCATTCATAAACATAAGATCATGCATCAATATCCAACCATCCATAATATCCAAGCATAATTGCATAAGATCCAAAATAATAAGAACGAGGAGTAGCATAAGTAGTACATGATCCAAAATAATAATCTCAAAGAGTAGCATAAGTAGCATAAGAGTAGCATAAGTAGTACATGATCCAAAATAATAATCTCAAAAGAATGCTCTCCAAAAAAAATGCTTTCCTTTCTTTTTGCTCACTTGGTTCTCCTCCTTTTGGCATTATCAAAAAATGGAGCTAGAACCAGTATCCTCGTTGTCATCACCATCATCATCCTTGGGTGAAGAAGCATCATAGGGAGGAACACCTAAGGCATCCTAGAGATGAGTGAGGTGATTGTTGATTTTGGCAAATTTTTTGTCAACCCTCTTTGAAAAAGATTTTACCAATTTCATGAAAAAGAATTTGGTGGAGGGATCAAGAGCAGTAGAAGCAGCAGGAGCAATGGTAGGAACAGGTGGATGTGCTGAAGGAGAAGTAGGTGGAGCATCATCATCATGGGCATAGGCAGCAACCTCGGCTTCCTCGTCACTATCTTAAACTACTTGAGGTGCCTGCCTTTGAATTTTAGGTACCCACTGACCATTTTGTAATTGATAACCCATTTGTTTTAAAGTTGTGGCAGTTAGAAAATCAGAATTTTTAGGTGGAAGAAAATTTGAAGGAGATGAAGAAAAGCCAAAGGACTCAAAAAGATGTGTGAGAAAACCTCCATATGGAAGAATATGACGTTTGGTACTTTCTTTGCAAGCATCCATTGACAGATTAAGGTGGGAAGATCAAGATGTTTCTCCATATAAATACACCACAATATGTAACAATCAAAATATGAAATGTAGGTGCGGGAACCACTACGAGGCAAAATGTTGTAGGTAATGATTAAGTGAACAATTTTGGCTTCTATGGTAAGTTGTGAATATGATGGAGGTAGTGCAAAATTCATAGGAGGGTCGGTCATGACTATAGGCAAAAATATTTCGGGAGTAAAGTCTTGGGTCATGATCCATGATTGGGAGGAAATTTGTAAACACACAAAATCTCCCCGACCCATTCCAAAAAGATTAGCGATATCTTTATAGAAAAATTTGAAAGTTTTCCCATAAAGATACATAGTGAAGCAAATGCATCGGTCATTTGGATTTGGTGAGAGTTCTTGTGAAAGATTGGCATAAAATAATTGTGTAATTTGAGGAAACATGCCCTTTGGTTGATAGAAAATATATGGCCCCCAACCCATTCTAGTGAAAAGATGTAAAACACGAGGAAAATAGGAATCCAAAAATCTCATGTTAATAATCTTACCAAAGATATGATCTAGAGATTGGAGATGGTGCTTGTAAAGAATTTCGACTTTACTCGAGTTGAACCATTGGTCATTCTCGCCGGTTGGATCATCTCTAACAATGATTTTGCCCTTTCCTCCTCTAACCCTAGGTGCCATAGAAACGATTTGAGAGATGAAAGGGAACTTGTAAGGAGGAGGAAATATGGTGTGAAAATGTGGTTGAAATGGAGCCTTTCTCAAGACAAAACAAAACAATTTTGTGCCCTAGGTGAGAGAAGCCGAGAGGTAAAAAAATTGAAATAACAAAGAATAAATGCAGTTTGGCTTTTCTATTTTTCAAAATCCCCGATGGTTTGATCGACTGGATTGGTATGTTCGGTCGACTGAACTTAAGAAAAATGGTTCAGTCGACTGGAAAATGGGCCTCAGTCGACTGGACAGAGCTTTTTCAGGATTTTTGATTTTCAACAGATACCAGATGTAAAGGGGGCTCAAAAATTTAACACAATGCTTAATAAACAAATTTTATACAACTTCATGAGCATGCATAAGACCCAATTCTCGTCTAATTATAATAAATCGATCCTCATTAAGGAGTTTAGTAAAAATATCCGCCCATTGTTCACTAGTGCTCACAAATTTCAAAAATATATCACATTTTTGTACATGATCACGAAGGAAATGGTATCTTATTTCAATATGTTTTGTTCATGAATGCAAAATTAGATTTTTAGAAATATTTATCGCACTTGTATTATCACATTTAATCAGCACAACATCGTATTTTAAATTAAAATCATTGAGTTGTTGTTTCACGTATAAAATTTGTACACAACAACTACCTGCAGCCACATATTCAGCTTCAGCGGGAGATAAAGCTACAGAATTTTGTTTATTGGAAAACCAAGAGATAAGTGATTTTCCTAAGAAGTGACATGCGCCACTAGTACTTTTGCGGTCAATTGTGCAACCAACAAAGTCCGCATCGGAATAACTAATCATTTCAAAAGATGTGAACTTAGGATACCATAAGCCTATATCTATTATGCCAACTAGATATCTTAGGATTCTTTTTACGGCAATTAAGTGTGATTCTTTAGAACATGCTTGATAACGTGCACACATACATACACTAAACATTATGCCATACCTACTTACAGTTAAATAAAGTAAACTACCAAGCATACCTCGGTAGAGTTTAGTGTCCACCGGTTTCCCTTACTCATCTTTGTCAAGTTTAGTTAAGGGACTCATTGGAGTTCCCAAAACTTTACCATCTTCCATCTTGAAACGCTTGAGCAACTCACGTACGTACTTTGATTGGTTTATGAAAGTTCCATTCTTTGCTTGCTTGATTTGGAGTCCAAGAAAGAACATGACTTCTCCCATCATGCTCATCTCAAACTCCTTTTGCATGCATACAGAAAATTCCTTACACAAATTTTTATTAGTAGCACCAAATATGATATCATCTACGTATATTTGCACAGTAAGCATGTCTTCATTATTTGTTTTGATAAATAAAATCGTGTCAATTTTTTCTCTTGTAAATTTATTTTTCAACAAGAAATTACTTAGTCTTTCATACCAAGCTCGAGGAGCTTGTTTTAAACCATACAACGCTTTTGTTAATTTAAATACATGATTTGGATAATTATAATCTTCAAAACCAGGTGGTTGTTCAACATACACTTTCTCATTTATAAAATCATTTAAGAAAGCACTTTTTACATCCATTTGAAAGAGTTTAAAATTCTTATATGATGCGTATGCTAACAACATGCGAATGGCTTCCATCCTACCTACAGGTGCATATGTTTCTTCAAAATCAATTCCTTCTTCTTGATTATAGCCTTGTGCAACTAACCTACCCTTGTTTCGGACAACAGTAGCATTTTCATCTTTTTTATTTCTAAAGATCCACTTAGCTCCAATTATTGTATTAACTTTAGGCCTATGAACTAAATTCCAAACTTAATTTCTTCTAAACTATTTTAATTCTTCTTGTATGGCTATTATCCAAGATTTATCTTCTAATGCTTCATTTATATTTTTAGGTTCTTTCTGTGAAAAGAATGCAAGATGGTCACAAATATTTTTCAACGAAGATCGAGTACTTACACTTCGTGAAGGTTCACTTATGATTTGATCCATGGGGTGATCCTTCACTATTTTCTATTCTTTTGGTAGGTCTATGTGTTTATCATCAATCTTGATGCTTTTACCTTTGTCCTCCTCGATTTGCATTTCTTCCATTCCTTTATTAATTGTCTAAATCATCATCCACTGGAATCTTAGAAGAGAAAAGGTTAATTTCATCAAAAGTTATATGAATGGACTCAACTAATTTCATAGATCTCTTATTATATACTCTATAAGTTTTACTATTTGTAGCATACCCAAGGAATATTCCTTCATTAGATTTAGATTCAAATTTTCTCTATTCATCTTTGTCATTTAAAATGAAACATTTACATCCAAAAATATGAAAATCGGAAATGCTGAGCTTTCTACCATGCCATAGCTCATAAGGAGTTTTGTTTAAGTGATATCTTATAAAAACTCAGTTCATTACATAGTAAGCGGTATTAACTACCTTGGCCCAAAAGTATTTAGGAATTTTGTGTTCATTTAACATAGTGCATACCATTTCTTGTAAAGATCTATTTTTTCTCTCTATAACCCCATTTTGTTGAGGAGTTCGAGGTGTAGAAAAATTATGAGAATTTCCATTTTTGTCACAAAAATTTTTAACATCTTTATTTTTAAACTCTCCTCTTCTATCACTACAAATGTGTAGAATAGAATAGCCCTTTTCATTTTGAATTTTCTTACAAAGTTTAGCCAACACATGTCATACTTCATCTTTTGTTGCAAGAAATAAAATCCATGTATATCGTGAAAAAACATCAACAATAACAAAATAGTATGTTTTTTCTCTAAGACTTTGGGGTTTCATAGGGCCAAACAAATCAAGATGAAGTAATTGTAAAGGCCGATTTGTAGAAATTATTTGTTTCTTTTTGAAACTCGTTTTGGCCTGCTTACCAAATTAGCAAGTATCGTAAACTTTGTCTTTAATAAATTTAGACTTAGGCAAGCCTTTGACCAAATCTTTCATGACAAGTTTGGATAGGAGATCCATGCTAGCATGACCTAACCTCCTATGCCATAACCAATTAGTTTCATTTACAGCAGAAAAACATTTAACATTTTGATAATGTAGATTTTCAAAATCAATAGTGTAGACATTTTCAAATCTCTTTACAACAGATAAAACTTTATTTTCAACAACACATGTATTATGCAAAAATTTTATACTAAAACCTTTATTACATAATTGACTAATACTAAGAAGATTATGTTTGAGACCATCGACAAGGAGTACATTATCAATAGATAGGGAAGAACCCTTACTGACCTTACCTATACTAATAATTTTACCTCTTGCGTTGTCTCCAAATGTTATATGACCTCCATCCGTAGGTGTTAAGGTTAAGAATTTAGTCTTATCGCCCGTCATATGTCTTGAGCATTCACTATCTAAATTCCATCTTTCTTTTGATTATGAGGATCTCAAGTATACCTACAAAACAATTCAAGTGATTTTCTTTGGCATCCAAATCTTTTTGGGTCCTATATGATTAGTCTCTTTTATTCTCCAAACTATTTTTGTAATTTCATTGTTTCGTTTTAGTGGGCAATCAAATTTAATGTGTCAATTTCTTTTGCATTGAAAACAAGTTACATTTTCATAAACATTTTTAGAGAATGTGTTTGTAAAGCTTTTTGATTCTTTCACAAAATAAGTTTTGAATTTGAGTTTAACTTCTCCATTGTATCCAATTCCTTCTTTATTCACTGATCTTCTTTACGCTCGGAAAAATTTTTCAAAATTTTCATTTCTTGAGGTCTCGTTTACTTGAGTATCCTTTGTCAAAATTTGTACCTCGAAATCTTCTTGAAATCCTTTTGTCTCGTTTGAGGAATTTTCCAAATCTTCTTGTGATGAAGGCCATGTCATCATCATTGATTTCCTCGTCTTCATCACTGGAGCTTTCTTTTGACGCTTTAAGGGCAATAGACTTTTTGGCCTTGCTTTGTTCGTTGACACTTTCATTTATCTTGAGCTCGTAGGTCAACAGTGAGCCAATAAGTTCATCCAAGGTCAACACCCTTAGATTTCTTGCATCGGATATGGCTGTAGCCTTAGCTTCCCATATGGGTGGCAATACTTTGAGTACTTTCCTTAAAAGCTTATAAGATTGGTAAGGTTTTTCAAGTACATTGAGTAAATTAATAATATGAGTAAAGCGAGTGTACAAGCTAGATATAGTTTCATCTTCATGCATCTTAAAGCTTTCATATTTGCTGATTAATCTATCTATCCTAGAGTCTTTAACATCTTGTGTGCCTTCATATGTGACTTCTAATTTTTTTTATATTTCTTTTGCACTTTTACATGTCATTATTCGATTGTATTCATTTGCATCTAAAGCACAATATAATGCATTCTTTGTACTAGAGTTTATTTGCAATTGTTTCATATCATTTTTATTTAATTTTTTTTCTAAGTTGGGAACCTCTTTACCTTCTACAATCTTAGTGGAAGTGAAGTTACCTTCCACGATTACCCTCCATGCTCTCTAATCCATGGTTTGAATAAATCTTCTCATTCTTTTCTTCCAAAAGGTGTAGTTAACACCACTGAAGATTGAAGGCCGTGTGGAAGACTGACCTTCTCCAAAATGGGATACACCAATACCTGCCACAGATCTTTTTTACAAAAACTTGTTAAGAATAAAGTGATTTGCTCTTATACCAATTGAAAGTAAGTGTGTAATTCTAAGAGGGGGTGAATTGGAATTTTTTTTTTAAATGGTAAATTACACTGACCTCCCCTGAGGTTTATCAAAACATCAATCACCGCCCTTGTGATTTTGAAAATGTCACTAACCTCCCCTCAAGTTTAATTTTTGAATCAATTAAGCCCAATTGTTAAATATTCCGTTAACTATAACAGAAATCACCCTCTCTCTCCTACCTGTCCTCTCTCTCTCCTATCTGTTCTCTCTCTCTCTCTCTCTCTCTCAAGTTTTTAATAAAAAAAACTTAACTGAAGCAATGAGAGAGACGGTCCCCAACGCCGACCTCTGGCCTCCACCACTGCCGTCACCACCTTAGGCCTCCACCACCGCCGCCTCCGTCGTCGTTTCGGCGCTGACCCGCCGCCACTCACCGCCTCCGCTCACCCACCAGCACCCGCTCTCTCGCTGCTCTCTCTCACTCGCCCTCTCTGCTCTATCTCGTTGCTCTCCCCCTCTGGTGACGCCACCCTCTCTCTCTCTCTTTGTATGTATGTATATATATACAAAAACCCAGTCCCATTTTTTCTTTTTTTTTGTATATATATACATACATACATACAAATATACACACAGAGAGAGAGGGAGGTGTCGTAGGAGGGCGAGGGGGGTCGCCGAAGGGGGAGAGCAGCGAGAGAGAGCAGAGAGAGAAAGTAGAGAGAGCGAGTGAGAGAGAAAGCAGCAAGAGAGAGGGCGTCGGTGGGTGAACGGAGGCAGGTCGGCGACGAAACGACGACATAGGCGGCGATGGTGGAGGCCGGAGGTCGGCGTCATGGAATGTCTCTCTCGCTGCTTTAGTTTAACCTTTTTTTTTAATAAAAACTTGAGAGAGAGAGAGAGAGAGGAGAGAGAGGGTGATTTTCGTTACAGTTAACAAAATATTTAACAATTGGACTTAATTGATTCAAAAATTAAACTTGAGGGGATGTTAGTAACATTTTCAAAATCACAGGAGAGGTGGTTGATATTTTGATAAATCTCATGGAAGGTCAGTGTAGTTTACCGCAAAAAAATCGTTTAAGTATAAGAACCCAAGTATGCCTTTTAGTTCACTTGTAAGTATTAATTTACAACTATATTTTTGGGTATGATTTCTTGTACTAAAACACAAGAATATTTAAAATAAACAATAAGTTTCAAAAAGATTTAAGCACAAATAAGGATGCTATCTTTTAAAGTCCTTTTTGAACAATGCAAATTTACTTCTCAATATTCAAACCTTCTTGTTAACAAGATTTAATACTTGACTTAAAAATAAAAGTGTAACTTTCAGGTTTAACGCTTTTCAATTATTAAGATACAAGAATATTTTAATTTGACAATGTTTCTTACAAAGTGAAAAGAGAAGATTCAAAACATTCTAGCAAAAATTAAAGGATGCAAGAAATAAAATATTCAAGTGTAAGTAAAAAAAAACTTTTCTAGTTTTATAGCTTTCCATTTTTATTTGCAAGTAGACTAGTTTCTTGATAGAAAAATAAAGTGCAATAATATTATTTGCGAAGTAAATGAGTCAAATGATGAAATAATGTAATGTAAAGAGAATAAAAGTAAATAAAAGAAATAAGCAAGCAAGAAGATGAACACCACGATTTTTATAAGGTTCGGTGCTACGGTCTACGTCCTTACCTCAAGTCAACCGCTATGAGGATTTCTTACTACCTCTCCTTCAAAAGGCGGAGTAGCCTTTCTCCTTAGTTTAGGCAGAGTAGTCTCTCTCCTTAGTCTAGACGGAGTAATCTCTTTTGAGAAACGCCTTTTTCAAATACAAACCAACAAGAGTAATATGAAAGTGTACAAAGAATGCTCCTTTGATGAGCAAATAAGTACAAATAATGTAAACTCTAAACTCACTTCTCAATAGAATATGATTATGAAGCTCAAAGAGAATTCTAATGAATTTTTCTCTCAAAAATATGTATGAAATAATCAAAATTTTGAAGCACAAAGAAGTAATAGAATGAGAGATGTTTGAGAGACTTTGGATGATCGAAACTAGAGCTCAAGGCCTCTATTTATGGACTCTAAAATTAGACTTGCCATTGGACTAAATAGAAAAATGTCAAACTAGCCGCTTTTAGCAAAAATTCAAATTTTAAGTTGTTCAGTCGACTGGAGAAGGATGTTGGGTCGACTAGACTTGACTTCAGTCGATTGGCCTGAAAGGTCGGTCGATTGAACCAATTTCACAATATTTGGTTTTAAAAGGGATTTTTATCAAATTTTTATTAGTTTTATCTGGTTTCAAATTTTACAGAAAAAGTTCATATAGGAAAGAAGGCATTATTTTCGAAAAAGTTTATGTCTTCATATATTTCTTGAAATCCATCCCTATCTTATTATAATTTTAGATATCCTTATCATAATAGTTATGATAAGTATAGATGAACTATTTTTACGTTTCTTTAAAATTCTTCCCACTTTCTTTTAACCTTTATTAGCGTTGACTCATGCACCAGATTTTATAAAATTATATAAACAATAACATATAAAAATATAATCTTTTTTTTAAAATATATATTCTGGCCCAAGCTCTCGCATTCTATTCAGAGCTTCCATGTGCTTTTTTGGTCCAGTAAACACAAAAAATACAGTGAGACCATAGCAAATTCAAATTATTAACCCTTTTGCATTGTAGCTATTATGGGACACATTATTATATAATGGCATTGAATTTATTGTTGTATGAGTTACAATAATATAAAGAGATATACACTCTTTCACATGTTATCCATGATAATTGGATATTGTTAAACTTAATAATCACAACTTTATAAATTAAATAATTTCTCTCTTCAATGAATAATTCAAAGAGAGAACAATTGTATTTATAGAGATAAAAGAAGATAAGTACAAATAATATTATATACAAGTATTTGAATGGTTAAATGTAAATCCTATTATCTCAATAGCCCCTCTCAAGATGTAGAATCCAATGGTTGGATTTTCAGCTTGTCTCGTAAATGATGAAAAGATGCAGTAGGTAAGGCCTTTGTGAGAATGTCAGCAATCTGATCTTTAAAAAAATGAACTGAACTTGAAACTCCTTTCGACGAACTTGGTCACGAAGAAAATGAAAGTCAATCTCTACATCCTTAGTGCGAGCATGAAAAATAGGATTCGCGGACAAGTAAGTCGCACCAAGATTGTCACACCACAGAATGGGGGATTGAGAGAGAGAGAGATACCAAGTTTAGATAACAGGGAATGTAGCCAGGAGAGTTCAGCAGTAGTATCAGCTAACGCTTTATATTTCGACTCCGTGGATGATCGCGCAACAGTGCGTTGTTTTCTGGATGACCAAGAAATTAAATTTGTACCCAAATAAATTACATAACTGCAGTGGATTTGCGATCATCCAAACATCCTGCCCAATCGGCATCAGAAAAGGCATGTAGTTGTGACAAGGTAGATTTCTGAAGCAGAAGACCATAGTTAGAAGTCTGTCGGAGGTAGCGAAGAATACGTTTCACAACTTGCCAATGTGCATCCGTGGGGGAATGCATATATTGACAGACTCGGTTAATCGCATATGCAATGTTACGTCGTGTGATGGAGAGATATTGGAGGGAACCAACAAATTTTCAATAAAGAGTGGGATCTCTAAAGGGAGAGCCATCGGCAGCAGTTAACTTCATCATAGTAGAGAGAGGTGTTGCAACAGCCTTGGAATGGTTCATTCCAGATTTCTGAAGTATATCCAGAATGTATTTGCGTTGTGACAGGAAAAGACCATTAGATTTAGAATGAACCTCCACTCCCAAGAAATAATGAAGGTTGCCAAGATCCTTAAATGGAAAACTCATCACCAAGATAAGGGAGTATGCGTTGGATATTGGACGATGAAGTGCCAATAATGATAATATCATCAACATAAATCAAGATATATCTACTGATGCCGTCGTGATGACAAATAAATAAAGAAGAGTCAGATATGGAGGCTTGAAAGTGTAGAGTTTGGAGAAAGGTTGTGAAACGAGAGAACTAGGCACAAGGGGCTTGCTTAAGACCATAAAGAGACTTGTGAAGCTTGCACACATAATCAGGATGATCCACATCAACAAAATCGGGCGGCTGATGCATGTACACTTCTTCATTTAAGATCCCATGAAAAAAAGCATTATGAACATCCAATTGGCGAATAGGCTAACCTTGAGAGATAGCAATGGAAAGAACAGTCCGAATTATAGTAGGCTTAACAATGGGGCTAAATGTTTCAAAATAGTCGAGACCTTCTTGTTGATAAAAACCTTTGGCAACCAAATGAGTTTTGTAACGTTCAATGGATCCATCTGCACAACGTTTGATCCGATAAACCTATTTACACCCAACAAGATTCGAATGAGGAGAAGGGGGTTGAAGACTCCAAGTGCCATTACGAATTGGGGCATTAATTTCAGCAGACATGGCTTGGCGCCATAATGGAGTTTTGTTGGAAAGGGTAAAGTAGGTTGGTTCAGTAGGAGAAGCAGGGGTGGATCGGATGCCGATGTTGAAGTTGGGAGGGTGAGCAAAGCATTCAGAGATTTTGACATGTGGCGTAGAACCATTGGATGGGTTCGGTTAGAAGGAACGGGGGAATTAAGCGGGGCTTTTACGTTTAAATCAGCAATAAGTTCAAGACCCCTAGAATTATAAATGGGAGGAAAAGTTGCCGGAAGAGAATAGGATATTGGAAAGGAAGACAAAGTTGGAGTTAGAGGAGGGACTGTATTGTAACTAAGGGAAGTTAAGGGATAGGGAAGTAAAGTTGGAATGGGATTTAAAATAGGTAAAGAAGAAAAGGTTGGAGATGGAGACGTTAAAACAGGGGAGGGAATAGAGAAAGGTGAATCGGAGGAGATGGATAAAATTGGAGATGACGATGGTTGTGCAGGGCGCGGATTAAGCAGTGGAGGGCGCGGTGGTTGCCAATTGTGGCAGGTGGGAGCCGATTGGGGCTGTGGTCACCGATTGTGGCGGTGGTTGCCGATTGTGGCGGGTAGGTGCCGAAAGAGAAGGATGAGATTGAGATCGGAGGAGCCGAGTCTCCTAGAGAGAGAGTTGTTGGAATAGAATGGGGCAACGAAGATAGGGACGGGAGCGAGATAAGCGGAGAAGGAGACGAGGAAGGTTGCCGAGTTAGTGGAGATTTAATTTGCGACTGAGTTGGATGAAGTTGAGATGGGGAATGTGGTGGCGGAAGTATAGGAATTGAGTTGAGTGATCAGGTGAAGTTGTGGAGAATGAGGGCCGAACCATTTGGGATAGAAGGCGCGGTTGTGTTGGAGGAACTATAGAGGAGGAAGTTGTTAACGGCAGTGTAGGGATTTGATTTGAGTGATCAGGTGAAGAAGATAAGCTTGGTGGCCAAACTTGTTGGAGCGAATTTGTGGGATTCAGTGGATCGATATTGATGGATTGAATATGTGGAGATAAGGTGAATCCTGATGGTTGCAAATGGGACATGAACGGAGCTGAATTTTGGGGACGATGGATTCGGGTGTGAAACAGTGGAAGAAAGGGGGAGTTGTGGAGGATGGATGTGGAGCGAAAATGTGGAAAAGGGAGAAGATGGATTGGATGAGGGAGGTGCTGAAGTTATATCATTTTTATTGGCAAAGGGGAATTTATTTTCATCAAAACGAATGTGACGAGCTATGTAAATGCGATTAGTGGCATAATCAAGACAACAATAACCCGAGTGAGACGGACTATAACCGAGAAAAACACACGGTGTGGAGCGAAATGAAATTTTATGTGAGTGATAACGACGAAGACAAGGATAACGTAAGCACCCAAAAAATTTTAAGAAATTGTGGTCTGGAGAACAATTAAATAATAGTTGTAACGGTGAGTGATTTTGAGAGACACGAGACGGGAAACGATTGATGAGATAGACAGCAATTTCAAAAGCATAGTGCCAATATTTGTGAGGAACCGAACTGTGAGCGAAAAGGGCAAGTCCAGTTTCCACAATATGACGATCCGAATGGAGCCATTTTGTACATGAGTGTGAGGGCACGGTAAACGATAAAGAATTCCCAAATTTTGAAAATAGGGATGAAGTTTACGATATTCGCCACCCCAATCAGTTTGAACATATTTTAATTTACAAGAAAATTGACGTTCGACCATGACATGAAATTTGGTAAAAAGATCAAACACATTAGATTTATTAAACATGAGAAAATACTAAATGTACTTTGTTGCAGCATCAAGAAAAATTACAAAGTACTTATGACCATCACTAGAAGGAATCGGGGAAGGACCCCATACATCACTGAAAACTAAATCTAATGAAGCTAAATTTTTATTCTCAGCATAAGATAAGGAAAGTCTGGACAATTTGCTAAGTTGACAGGCGTGGCAAATGGTTCTGGGACACAGTTTTGGAGAGAAAATAGGTAGAGCATGAGACTTCACGACTTGGCAAAGAACACGATCATGAGGATGTCTAAGACGATGATGCCAGGAAGTGAGAGGGATGCATCCGGAAGACACTGCTAAAGGAGAGGGTGGCGCAGAGTGAAGCTTGTAGAGACCATCTTCATTCTTGCCTTGAATGAGGATTTTTTTAGAAACTTGATCCTTAACAAGAAAATGAGAAGGGTGAAATTCAAAGAAAACACGATTATCTTTGCTAAATTGATGAACAGAAAGTAAGGATTTAGTGAAAGAATGCACATGAGAAACAGTAGGTAAATTAAAGGAGGAAGTGGGAGAGTAGAGAATAGAAGATCCGATGTGGAAAATGGGAATACCGTGACCATTACTGACGAGCAGTTGAGAGTTCCCATGGTAGTCTTCAACGTTGGAGAGACTGGCAATGTCAGGAGTCACATGATGAGTAGCGCCAGTGTCAGGAAACCAATCCATCGGAACAGATTGACTAGCTACATAGGTGGTGAGATGAGCACTGGGATTAATAGTGTGGTTAAACCGATGATAGCAGTGAGCAGCAGTATGGTTGTTGAGACCACATATTTGACAGCGAAACCGACTGTCAGAGGACGGGAGAGGAAGGATGCCAGCGGACGAAGAGCGAGGGCGACCGTGACCATAATGATTGTGGCGGCCACGACCTCGAGAACGAGAAGAACCAGAGGAGCCCCGATTGTGTCCATAATGAGAATCACGAGTACGGGTAGAGGTCTGAATAAGGTTGGCTTGAGGAGCATCAGAAGGGGATGAGATTTGAAGCGTGGAGAATGTATCTCGGTGGAGAAACTCATGACTAAGTAAGAAACTGTAAGTTCAGAAAATGAGACCGGTTCTGAACGAGCGGCAAGAGTAGTAACAAGTTCACGAAATTCGTGTTTAAGGCCTTTGAAGATATAGAGGTTGAATTCGGCCGGAGAGAGAGGTTTGCCAACGGTAGTAATTTCATCTGCAATAGTTTTGGCTTCATGAAGAAACGAAGTGACAGAACGGTCCTTTTGTTGCAAGCTCTGAAGACTCCAATGGAGTTGAAGAATTCGGGTCTAAGAAGCAGAAGCAAGAGAGGATTCAAGAGTAACCCAAATCTCACGAGAAGTGGTGAGACCAACAGCTAACGGCAGGATTTCATCAGAAAGGGAGGAGATCAACAGACTCATGATGAGTTGATCTTCAGATACCTAAGCAGCATAAGCAAGGTTCTGGGTGGGAGTGCCATCGCGTAGGAGGGTGGGTGAAGGGTATGAAAAAATGCCATCGACGTAGCCAATAAGATTCTGACCGCGAAGATATGGAGACAGTTGGGTTTTCCAGTAAAGAAAGTTTTTAAAAGTTAACTTGATGGAAATGAAATGATGGGTATCGTTAAGAGAAACTGGTTGAGCAATTTGAGACTGAATTGTAGTTGAAGAGGAAGAAGAAGAATTAACAATGGATGGCTCTGATACCATGTTGAACTTAATAATCACAACTTTGTAAATGAAATTATTTCTCTCTTCAATGAATAATTCAAAGAGATAACAATTGTATTTATAGAAATAAAAGAAGATAAGTACAAATAATATTATATACAAATATTTGAATGGTTAAATGTAAATCCTATTATCTCAATAGATACAAGCAAAGTGCCAATGAATTGTTTGACAATACAAACAGTGGCACAGTCAACAATTATGTATATAATGATTCAAGAGGTAATATTTAACCCTAAAATTAAAAGTCTTTTATGGATGATATGCATAAAAATTTCATTCCCAACTATTAAAATATACATAATACCGTTTAAAAAAATGAGTGAATTAAAAATTTATTTGCCACTACTGCATGTAAAACTTCAAATTAAAACAGTGTTGTTGGTTACTAAATAATATGAAACTGAAAATACACTAAGAGAACATATATTTGCAAAGAAAAAGAAGAAAGAGGTGTTGCCTAGAAATTGATTTCTAAGATCTGGTTTGGCTCGCAATGGGAAAGAAGAAAAGAATTATCATTAACTATGAAAAAGTGCATACCGTTTTCTATATTGTTTCGTAGATGCAATGAAAATAATATCCAACAAAAGACTTCTTGCGTTATCTCTATTCCTCTACCATCGAACAATTGTATGTCCTTCTACCTATACCAAACTTGATTGAATGATATCGCAACATTATGAGGAGAAAAATAGAAAGATTGTAAAAGAAAAAGAAAAGATGTAAAATAAAACAATTAATCGTTTAATGTTTTATATATATATATAATACGATAAGAAAGTAACGGATCAGATCGGCTTCATATGGTCTTTCGAAACTTAGTTTATGAGCCAAACGGTAAGGAACGGTTCTTAATTACTTAAAACTAGAAATCAAACCATATAGTTTGAATTGGTCCAAATGAGTTTTTCAATTCCATCAGTTTTCTTGGACACCCTTAAAACAGTGAAGCTTGATGGTTTTTTTTTTTCTTTTTTGTCTTAAAAGTCTTTAGATAATTTTTTATTTCTTACCAAGAATAAACTCTAAAAAGTATGCACATTTATAATAACTTTTAAAGAAGTCTACTAAAATTTAAGAAATAGTATAGAAAGTTATCCAACCAAAAGCTTAAAAGATTGGTGACAAGAGCTGCGATTACTGACGTTTTTTTTTTTTTTTTTGTGAACGAATATTTAAACGCAAAAGAAGAAAAGAAAGAAAGGGATAAAGAAATTGTGGCCATTCTCCTTTTTAGGGCCAAAAGGCCAGGGGAAGAACGAGCATAAAGAAGAAACCCTAGCTTCTGACGTGTTGTTCAGAATGCCCATCATAAAGAAGAAGCCCTAGCTAGTTTCCGAAGCTTGTTGTTGGCTGGTTGGCCCTAAAGCAGTTTGAATTATCTTTTTAACCCAAGTTAAAAAAAAGACAGCTTGGTGTACAAAATTCTTATGTATGCAAGGTCTAAGATGGGAACAGACCATGATAAGTTTATAGTACATAATCTTACATATGTTATGTTCAAAGAAATCGTATTACATTTAAGAAAGATATTACATGATACATTTGTCTAATTAAACAATACTAGCAATTACTCGTGCCTCAAAACAATTTGAACATAATTTAATTATAAAATTAATTTTAAATAATGAATTATTTTTTTAATATTAAGGGTAATAATGTAATAGAGAACATTTAATTATTTCAATGTAAACTCGTAATATAACTAAAAAAGTATAAAAGAAAATTAACTATATTTTTTGAACTATATGTATCCATATATATTCAAAATATATTTTTGATAAAAAAAATTTAAAAAAATTGAATTAAAAGTGATGTGAGAGAAAAAAATATTAAAATTGAAATGAAAATAGAGGTGAGAGAAACGAAAGACCAATGTACATCAACCATTCTCATTTATAATATAGATAAAATGATGAAAAATCTTCCAATTATAATAGTTGAATATAATGAAAAAGAAGTGAAGAGAGAGAGAGAGAGAGAGAGAGAGAGAGAGAGAGGATGCGCTTTAACCCTTTTGTGGAACAATTATTGGTTGTGAAAACCGGCATAGCTACCTAGTGCCACAAAATTTTTAGAAGATACACAATTATATGGAATTCACATGTAAATATAGGGACCCACATGATGGCCATGCTTCTTAAGAAAGTTAAAAAAGTTTTCTTTTTTGAGCTTTAAGACGAGTGAGTCCAACTTTTAATTGAAGTTTTATAATAACAAAAAGTTCACAAAAATTCCCCTTAATTTTTTAAAACTAATTATTAGTATGGATGTTGGAGTCGGGATGATCGACCTTAGCAAGCTCTCTGAACTGAAAAGAAGATAAATCATTAACACCAATGGAGCGTTGGCCAAGAGTCTTCAATAAGTCACATGCTTTCTGGTGGAAAATTGTGAATAACTAGAACAAAAGAATGAATTGCGTACCTTCTAAGTGGGATAATGACCTTTTAATATGTAGCTAGCGCTCGTTGGATGCTAATCCCAATGTCAATTACTATAAGATTAGGGTTGATCCTTGAAATCTGGCTGGGAGCGATCATGGAGTGTGACTCGGGGAGATATGCAAGGTGTTAGTTACGGAGATGGGTAGGTAGGGCGACTTTGTACATTTTGATTGACGGGATGAAAACACCTGTGTGGGTCAGGAAGAATGTTTTTGGAGTTGAAAATCCATTTTTTTAACATTAATTTGCACGAATTGATTTATCTAAAGAAGTTAAACATCGTAAAATAAATAAAAAAAACACATAAGTCAACAAAAATAAACAACCACAACTACACACATGACACGATAATTTTTACGTAAAAAACTACAAACTCGGTAAAAATTACGGAACCAATCTAAGTTTAAGAACAATCAAACACTATAACAAATATCGTTGGTTACGAGAAAATCTTACAAACCACTATTAAATACGCAACCTACGCTATAAGCCTATTCTTGCTAAATCCACATGCATCAATTCCGTGCTTGACTGCAGTTGTAATTCACCACCGGACTTTGACTAATGACGAAATCGACCGTCATACTTCAAACTCTTGAGAATTCACTCAAGAGACTCCACGAACTCGAATGAAACGTTAAAGGTTTGGTTACTTGATAATGTTCTTGACAACGCGAAAGCTAAAAAAGCCATCAAGTATATGACAACTCTAGAACTATTCTTTAATAAATCTCTTCGATGGCTTGAGAGCTTTTCAATCAATAAAAAGGCACCGTGGCTGCTAGGGTACGTTTTTTATCTCAAGAGGACGCATGCAAAATATGAAACCCTAGCAACCTATTTTATGACAACCCACTCAAAACACTAGTTAATAGCAGTAATTTACTAGCAGTACGCGCACGGACCGCTCGAGCGGTCGATTCACTGCTCGAGCAATGAAGGCTTGCTTGTTGCTTTTTGTCCAGACTATGTGAGATACCGATAAGCATAGTTAACCGCTTGATGAACCGCTCAATCGGTCTAGTTCGAGCGGTCCACTACTGCTTGTAGCTTTTTGATATTTTTCGACTTATTTCTTGCTACGTTACAATACAAACAGATACTTCTAAAAGATCAAGTGTCAAATATCCATGAATAAGATATAAATTAATTTGTCACAGATTTTTCAAATAAAAAACAATTAAACCGGTGGTTTAATTTCCTAATAATGTCCTTCTTTGGCAATTCTGTGACAAAATCCAACAAGCTAAATTTTTCTATTAAACATGCATTAATATTCAACTGACTAAAAACACAAACGATACGATACTTTAAAAAAATCACTTACTCACCCTAAAAAATGAACTCTCCCTACTCCCCCTTAGACACATCTCTTTCTTTGTTTGTCACAATTTAACATTTTTTTGTAGTGAATAGAATTAAAGAGCAAGTACAAGATCGTGCACATTCTATATACTTGAAACCATATAGTCTAGTTAAATTGTCCAAAACACATACAGAATCTAAGATAATTATTAATGTTCATATATGAAGGAACATAATCAGCATAGATTCTATATGAAACAGTATGTGTGTGACTTGAAACTATTTTAGATTCCAAAATCAAATTCTGTATGAGATCTATACGGCTGAATCATATTTATTTAATAGAAAACAAGATTCCACAAAGTCAAACCAACTTAAATACAATTCACTTTATAGAATAGCTCTCCCTCAACAAAAGACTGCAATTTTTTTTCTTTTTTTCTTTTTTCTTTTTATGCTTTCATCGGTGGCTTTTACACTAGTATGAACAAAAACGTTAGACTCGCGTAGGTAGTCATTTTCTCAAACCAAACATACAAAATCAAAAGAATGAGAAAGTTTAAACATTAAGTTCAAATGGGTCACCACTATACAGTGATTTTGTGAAAATTTAGAAAATTAAAAAATAAGAAAGACCTATAAAAAAATTTTAGCTCAAGTTCAGAGAATCCCTGCATATATCAGCGTTCCAAACCACTATAAACTAGGTTAACCAGAAACCAAAGTGGTATACAATCTCAAAGACAAAACTATGGGACTTCAGCCAAAAAAATTGCATAGAAACGATACTCACACCTTAATAAAATAGCCCACATTTTTTTTTACAGTTAAGACTCTACAAAAAAACATTAAAAAAATATAACAAACAAAAAATAAAAACAAAAAAATCCTAACTCAACCCGACAAAACAAAAACTAAGGATTTCGACTTACAAGAAAAGAGTCTTGATCACTTTTTCTTACCCAAAGTTCTCTAAACTTAATTTGATCTTTTACGGCATAATATTTAAGTATTGATTTAGACAAATCATTTTCATAAGGGCAGTTCTTCTAGTCCTAGGATATGTCATCCTATTTATGAATTCATTCATCTAATCAAACAACTTACTTTTTCTCATAACAGGAACATATCTAGGATAAGAATCAAAACTACCGTGCAATTGAAAGCAATATGGGCTAATGTGCCCAACCACTCCACAATGATGGCACACATGCACAAATTTATTCCAAGTTGCAAACTTAGAAACATTGACTTTTGGCAAAAAATCTTGAACAATAACCCTAGACAAATTAAGTTTAGGCTAGACAACAGGTTTTTGAACAGAAGATATGGGGGTAACAGATTTAATAAATTTAATCTTACTTGCAGAATTTGACGATGAAACTTCACCAGTATATCGAAGTCCAGTTCGATCAGT
The DNA here is from genome assembly GCA_034768845.1 of Heliamphora exappendiculata. Classification (NCBI taxonomy): domain Eukaryota; kingdom Viridiplantae; phylum Streptophyta; class Magnoliopsida; order Ericales; family Sarraceniaceae; genus Heliamphora; species Heliamphora exappendiculata. Next base: position 29,431 of record JAOTRH010119172.1, read on the forward strand.
CGCCACCTTTTGCACATTCAAATTATTTTTCAAAACTTTTGTGCCTACGTTAAACATCTTGAGAGTAGCATTAGAAGTATATAGATCGCATTCTAATTTTGTTAGTCCAGGCAACCCAAGAAAGGGTGAATTGAATTTTAAAACAATAATAACAATTTTAAAAATCTTTTATAAAACCTTTTAATATCTCAAACAAATATAACACAATATATAGCGATAAGAGAATTAAAGAGATTAGAGAGAGAGAAATTGAACCAGACACCAAAAGTTATAGTGGTTCGGTTTCTTTCAAACCTATATTCACTCATCATGACACCTCTTGAGAATATCAACTATGATCAAATGCTTCACAGGTGCATTCAAAAGCCTTTTACAGTCTCAAGAAGTTCTTAAAAATAATCCCTATTTTTTTATAAACTCACTTGAGTTTTTTTTAAGAAGTACTTCACTCACTCTCTTAAAGGACCAAGGGTGGCTCACCCTCTATTACAATAAATGTGAGATATGTAAAGATTCACTAACTAACACTCATTACAAATTATTAGAAATAAATGAGCAAAAAAATATGAGAATCAACTGGAGGAGTAAATGAGCAGTTAATGCTTCTTGAAAGATTGGAGCTTTGATTTCAAGTAATAGAATAGTGCTCAGAGATCTAAAGCTCTGAAAACTTACTCCTTATATAGCTATCTGAAGTAAATGATCGTTGATGGGTTGGTGGAGGCAATTAATGCTCTAAAATCCTATCGTTGGAACCAGCGCGAGATTTGAAATTCATCGTAGATGTTGACTAAAAGTCTTTTGGTGTGGACACAAAATATCTACGGCTTGGTTCTTCAAGTGATTGTGTCGACTCAGTTCTTTATTAGTGTCGACCTTATTTCTGTATTTACCTCACCCACACAATGGTGTCGACTCATGAAACATTTGGTATTAACCTTATACATTTCTTCAAATTTTCAGGTGAGACTTTGGTATCGACTCATATCTTCATTGCTGTCGACCCATTTTGTTAGAATAGTTACTGGAACTTCAGCGTTGACTCAAAAATGTTGTGGTGTCAACTCATGAAATTACAGTCAGCCTCGGGACTTTTAGAGTCAACTTATCTTCGTTTGGTGTCGAATTAGAAAATCTCAGACAATCTCGGTTGTTTTGGTGTCGATTGTAAACACCCCAATTTGACCCCACCCAATCTTAGGCGAATTCGATGATGAAAACAACTGAAGTGGTGTCTCAGTTCGATCCTCGGGAAGTGATCCAAACTCGATATTTGAACCCCAATCATCAAAACATGCAAAACCAATGAAATTATGTCGAAACACCAATAACTTATTATGCAAGTCATTCCCAATGTGGCGACTGTCGTGTTCATTGTAGCGACCGTCAATAGAATCTCTTAGAAACCCTAGCCAAAAGTGGCGACCGCCACTTCTAACATGACGACTGCCAACTCACTTTGTGGCGACCGCCAATAGAACTTTGTGGAACATTTTTTAGACATAGCGACCGCCACCTCCAACCTAACGACCGCCAACTCCAAATGGCCTGACATGTCCCAAAATGTGGCAGCATCTCATTGGTTGAAGAATTCTATAAATACCGTACTCCAACGTACGTTTTGAGGAGAGAATTTTAGTGAGATGTTTAGTGAAAGAAGCTCTACCGAGTCGCCGAGCAATCTGAGCCCTGACGCTGAAACCTTGCCGAAGTACCGAGAGCCAAACCTCCGATACTAAAATCCTTGCTTGAATCATCACCCAATGATTGGATCATAGGAGCACATTTTCCGACTTGAGGATTCTTTAGCAATTCAGGTATCTCGCTTGGATCCCTGAACCTTCTAACTCCATTCTCTCTCTTTTGGAGTGATCGACTTACATTCAATTTCAATTCACATTTTTCTTTCATTTGCATAATTAATCTTATTTGCTTACTTTCTCTAATTCCTTAATCATTAATTTTCTCACATTTCACATTTATTACATTGTTACTTTTCTATTAATTCATTAAATAGTGCTAATATAATTTAACAATACGACTAAACAATATCATAATTGTTATAATACAAGCACTTACATATATATGGTTGTAAATGTCAATACTACACATATTTAATGCTAATTTTTCTTTTAATATTAGTTTAATATTTCCTTGCTAATACCTTATTTCTTTTTCTTTTCTTTTTTTAATATTAGTTAATTTTTAATTTAATGTTAATATTTCTTTTTCTATTATTTTTCTTGTAATGTAACTTTATTTTTCTTTTAATATTTTATTTTTTTTTCTTTTCTTTAATGCTAATATATCATTTTATTTTATTCTTTTTCTTTTTAATATTAGCTTAATGTTCCTTCACTAACATTAATTTAATGTTTCTTTACTAGCTTTTATTTTTTATTTTTCTTTTCTTTTCTTTTAATATTAGTGTAATTTTCTTTTCTAGTATTTTATTTTATTTTTTTTCTATTTTTATTATTAGCTTTATTTTTCATATAATATTCCATCTTATTTTTCTTTTAATGTTAGCTCAATTTTTCTTTCATAGTATTTCTTTTATTTCTTGTTCTATTTTTTTTCTTTATTTCTTAAGCATTAAAACTCCATCAAAATTCTTTAATTTAGTTTATCTTTCTTTTTTATTCCTTTTCTTTTGTTTTGTAAAGCATTAAAATCCTTTAGAATCTTCAAATTTTGGTTTCATTTATTTCTAATAGCACTCATTTTATTTGTTTTCTCTTTTATTTTGTTTAAACATAAAATCCACACAAAAAAGTCTCTTAGTTTTAATTTAACTTCCTTTTAATAGTAATTTATTTATTCCTCATTTTTTTTATTTTCTTTAACATGGATTCAAAAATCTTTTAATTATTAGCTTAGTTTCATTTCACTTCTTTTATTCTTAGTTAGAATTTAATATTTTTAAAGCATGTTTCATGTTAATATAATTTTGGGTTATTTTGGTAATAAGCATTTAGCATCATTTCTTTTTGTTTTTATGCATGTCTTGTTCATTTTCTTTAAAATTTTATTTAAAATAATTTAGTTTACTTTGTAGCAATCCTTGTTTAGGTAACTATAGCAATTTTTAGCATATTTTTGTTCTTTTATTTGAATCATGCTAGCTTAGATTGTTTTAATGACCATTGCATGTGGGAGTGCACCATAAATCTTTTAGTTAAAATTGCATACCGTAAGACTTAGAATTTTTCTTTTGATACTTGTTTTGCTTTGGCATTTTATATATGTATGTTACGTATTTTTTATATTTGATTTTAGATGTTCACTCTTTGCATCCATTTTATTCATTTGTATGCGTTTGACAAATTCTATTACAAAACCAATGATGATTAGTAGAGGCCAACTTTACGATTGGGCGAACGGGGTGTCTAACATCTTTTTCGATTCGTACCTTAGCCCCTGAACCTTTTTTCTCTGGTTAACATTTTCAAGATCAGTAGCTATTTTTATTTTTCTTAGTTTTTCTCAAAAACTAAGTGGCGACTCCATTTTCAACAAACAGGTGTTTTCAAAATTTAATTTTTAAGGTGTTAAAATATTTTCTAAACATCTTTTGAATCCCATATTTTTTACCACTTTTCAAAACCCCAAAATTTCGGCGCCATAGTATTTTCTGGCAACTCCGCTGGGGACTGATTTATAAAATCAAATAAGAGTGCTAGACTTGAAAATATCATTGGTTCTTAATAAGAATTTTTCATTTGCATTTTTGCATGCATGTGCACTATTCTTGAAATTCCCCTGCCTGGTCGACCTGATGCCTTGAACGTTCATCCGTTTCGAGAATTGTTGGAAAAATGAGCAATTCTTACTGACTGTACGCTATCATAGGTGCAGTAAAAGAGCTCGAGCGTACTATTTGATCATGCTCTACATGGAAGGTATATACCCGACTCTATTCAAAAGGTACCCTGTTCGATTGACCAAAACTGACCTTTTGCATATAGTAGCTTAAAACCCCCCATTAGGGGCTACTAACCCGAGTAGGATTATGTGTTTTGTTAATTGTATATTTTGGTTGCGTTTGTTAGGATTATTTGTTTGGCTTAAGCTAGCACTTTTTTCGGGTTTTGCCCAAATTTTTCGTTATCCTTTGCTTAGGTTAGCTTTTCCTCTGGGTTCTTACTCGGGCTTTGTTCTTTTCACCTTGTTTGGTTCTTCACGTAATAGTTTTTTTCTCGGGGTCATGCCCTTGTTTTGAAGCTTCTAGAATAGTTTCTCTCTCTCCTTTGGGTTCTTCCTGGATTGTTGGTTTCTCTCCCGCTTTCATTTAGACTCGCTTCCTTCGAACCTTTGTTATACTCATGTGAGCTAGTCTTGCTTTCCTACCGTTATGCTGCCCGTATTTCCGTTTAGATGAACCTTTCCTCTAGAATTTAGTTGATCCCCTTCTTAGCCATTATTCTAGTTTTTTTGGATTGTCCTGTTGTTATGCTGCCAGCGTGAGCCCAATAGGGGCATTGTCTCAGCTTTCGTTTTTATCTGCTTATGGTTTGCTATTTTGGGTATCTGGAATGTTTACTATCTGTCATTAAAATTTTATTTGGAAAGTATTTGATACTAGTCATTCTGCTTTTGGGATCTAGATTTTTCTGTAGATTTATCATTGAGCTAAAAAAAGTATAACCAATACGTGTCTGGGCAAGATCAAGGTCACGAAGAATTTATAGAGTATCTGAACAGCCAACTGAGTTATCAAAAATGACAGACAATGAAGTTAACTTGACAGCTCTGATGAGAGCTATTACTGAGATATAGAGAGTTGTGGAGCAGCAGACTCAACCTCAAAATCAATGTTAGGCGCAGATCCAAACAATTCAAGCCCGTCTGCCAGGTGCCAATGGATAGCGTACTTATAGTTCTCATAAACTCGCACCGAGATCCATACCTCAAGAGCAGGCTTAGCATTCCTCATCAGAAGTTCTAGTGGTTAGTGATGGTTAGTTAGTCAGTTGGCTGAGTTGGGGCCAGCTGTAATCGAATGGTAGAGTCGGTGCAAGTGTCCTATATTTCTAGCAGTAAGAGAGCATGGTGTAGGTAAGAGAGAAGTATGTATCAGTTTCTGAATAATGGATAGCAAATTGCTTGCTTTGGTTTCTCTATTTTTTTAGTTTATCTCATTGCTTTCTTCAGTAACAATAGATAAGTTATAACTAAAAGGTGATTACCAGTGAAAAAAGTGCATACCTATGTTTCATACATATTTATTTTTTCTCCACACATTTAGCAAAGAAATTCACTACAAGAAAATGCACGTTTTGCAACTAATCGTTTAGTAAGCATTAGTCCTATTTTTAGTCGCTATAATGTTTTGGTGACTTAATTTTTTAGTCGCCACGTTGGTCGGTAATACCTTGACACTAAATGTTTTTGGCGACTAAATTTCATTTAGTTGCCGTAAATTTTGTTTTTGCGACCACAAGTTTGGTCGGCAATGTAGCATGCGACGACCAGTACCAGTTGTCGCTGAATGTAATTTAGTTGCTGTTGTACCTCAATTCTGCAGCAAACTAATTTAGCCGCTAAATATAATTTAGTCGCTGTTGTTGCCATGATTTTGCAACAAAATTAATTTAGTTGCTGAATGTAATTTAGTTGTTGTTGTACGTTGTTGATTTCACGACCAAAGTTTTTTGTCACTGAAAACATACTATTAAGAATTTTGCGACTACCCACTATAGTCGTTGAATGCAATATTATAGTCAAATGTTTCACGACCAAAATTTTTGGTCGCCAAAAACAACCGATCCTAAATCATTTAGGAACTAATTAATATAATCGCCAAAAATTTATTCTTTCACAACATAATTTATTTGTCGGTAAAAGTATCCCTTGTAACCTTTTATATTATATAAAATTTTTATAAAATAATATTTAATATTCATCTATACAAATCACAAATATTCATACTCAACACAAATATTCATTGAAAATAGTACTCCATACATACATAAATCTAGCAAACCTTCTATATGTCCATACAAAATTTCAATCAAAAATAAAACATTCATCCAAAGTTTCAAATAAGATCCAATTATATTATTTACACGTCTTCCACGTGTACGTCCACGAACACGCTTAGATGAAGATTCAACTACAAAAACAACAAAACAAGTAACAAATTACTTAGCTAAATGAAAAGGTTATGGAATGAGACAAAAATCAAGAAGTACTAGGGCACTCGAAATACATTACATAATAAATATATTACATAATAAATACATAATAAATTAAGATGAAAGTACCTATATCACTCGTCTGTGTAATAGGAACAGAAAGAGTCGGTGCATTAAGTCTGATTGAAGGAGATTGTGCAACTGCAAAAATAACGAACCAAATAACAATTCAGTCATTCAAATGAAAAAGTTATGAAATGAGACAAATAGCAACAAGTACTAGCACACTTGAAATAGACATACATGTTTTGGTTAGGTTTTAGCTGAAAATATTTTAAGCATTTATTAAAATGTTTTAATTGCTTATTTAGGTATTTTAGAATTATTTCACAGGTGGATATTTGACATGTGGTTATTTTCCTATAACTCAAAGAATAGTATTAAAAAAATTAAAAATTTGGACATAATTTCCTCTATTTTTTTTACTATCTCAAATTTTTTTAAAAATTTGTTAACCATCAATAAAATAATATACTCAGGCACAGCTAGGATCTCAACTCACAATAGCAACCACAAACTACTTAACTTTTCATTTCAGTTTTATAACAATTAAACTACCCCCATAAAGAATTAAACTATACAAATTTAAACCATCAATGAATTTCATTTGATATACATAATAAATATATTACACAATAAATACATAATAAAGGATGATGAGAGTACCTATATCACTCGTCTGTGTAATAGGATTAGAAAGAGATGGTGCATTAGGTCCGATTGAAGGAGATTGTGCAACTATAAAAACAACAAGCCAAATAACAATTCAATAAACCAAATGAAAAAGTTATGAAATTAGACAAATAGCAACAAGTACTAGCACACTTGAAATGAACGTACATCTTTTGGTTAGGTTTTCTCAAACTCTACCTCAAAATATTTCAAGTATAATTTTTTAAAATTTCGACAGAGTCTCCTATGTTTTTCGAACTATCCTAAATTTTCTGTAAACCTGTTGAATTCAAATAATAATCTATACTCAGGCACCGCCTGGATTCCAACTCTCAAACACATTCACAACTATTACAACCATTCATTTCCAATTACATAACAATTATATCAATCGCCAAAGAAAATTAAACCATACAAGCTTAAGTTACATAATAATTGACATCCTTCATTTCATTAATATTGTATTTATCTCTATGCAACTTAAATTATACATATCGAAACCAAGAAATTTACACAGAACCATTCAAAAGAAAAAAATATATTTTATTTTTTTTTCATAAAAACATTCATCATGTTGCCAAAATATTCAACAATCCTTCCTTGGACATTAAAACCTGTAAAAATGTTTAAACCACAAACGTGAGCCGGAGCTCGTAGGATAAAGACTAAAATAAGTGCAATGCATGACTTGTGGGGTGTGGATGAGCAAGATATTATGCAATTACTTTCATTTATTCTTTTTATTTATTTCTCAATTTTACGTACACTTCCAGTTATTATAAACTTCAAAGATAATATAAATTCATTTTGATTCCTTGGCTTCAAATTTACAAACTCATCCACTTAGTTCGTCTGTTAATTATTATCGATTAAATTTTCATTTCTATTCTTTTCTTTTCTTTCTCATTAGTCACATTCCTCTTTCGTTATCTCTCTTTTCAATTCATCCATCTGTTATTCACATTTCCATTTCATTCCATTAATCCTATATTGAACTGATGTCGTGCGCAGCTTATAGAAACATCATCCCATTCGCCCCCAATAGGCTACGCGAAGCCAGGTGTAATGGGTCGCTCTATAACTCAACACGACACAACCACCACATTTCGGGGGCTAATCCATGGGCATGTGCTCCCCGTCTTGCGCAAGTTTTCAATCTTTCACCGCGGAGCTATGCAAGCCCAACTTATCACATCAACCATCCTCGGTTCAATAATTGATTAACCATATCATAATTTATTAACAACTGGGAGTCCATCTCCCTAATTTAATTTTATAACCACACAACATTATCTATAAATCACCAGGAGTCCAACCATTCACAGGTTCTTCTCCCCAATTATTTTCACAATCATAAATTCTCATTTAATATTCACTGACCATTACATTATTCCGTTATCAATACCATATCGTGAGTTCAATCAAGCTTTATATCATTACCCACTTGATATAAGTTCAATACATCTCATGGTTCATTAATTCATAATAAATAAATTTTCATGATTCCTTCATCTACCTTTATCTAATTCATATAAACTCAAGTCGAATTACCATAAGATTCCAACATATGCGTCGACATTACATTAAATATCCACATTTTTTCCAAACTTTCCCAATTCAATGTTTTAATCATATCGTCTTATTTCGCGTTCTTAACCATGGTAATGTTCCCTTTTAATCCCTTATTTAGAATTTAGTTGATATCATTGCTTTCTGGATACAAGTTCAACAAAAATTTCAAATAATTTTCACAGTCCCAAAACCTATTTTCACCACATCTATTATTCCAACACACTCTTTATTCGACTTCTTGTTCCATTATCAAACCTTCAAAAAAATCCACTTTTATTATTAGATCAACTAAAAACAACAGGTTGGTCACACCACAACACCTCAAGTAAAAATTCATACTCCTCACATTTAATGTTCATCCAAGTATAATAAACCATATCGTTTAATGTGAAATCAAACCAAGTAACTCATAATCGTTGTTAAAAATCATTATGATTTTCCCTAATTTTAACATGAAAAGTAATTTCAACCACATCATTGTTTATGTATTCCACCAATTTTATTCAACCACCACTCCCTAAACTTAGAATTTAGAAGTTATCGATTTAGTCCTCAATTCACCAATCATCAAGGCACATAGCTTCACTCTCTAATTATGAGTCTCAATTTGTAATATTCTCAATTATTACAAACCCAAATCAAATAAATTATAGGTTAGTAAGATTTTGACAGATCTAATGAGAACTATAAGATTTCATATTCTTCTGTTATTGAGTCATCATAAATCACCTTCATTTAATTGGTTCTTGACTCAAGCGTGATATATAACATTAACTAAGTCTTACATTCACAGGTTAGCTCATTTTTCATGAGCTTAATCTTCGTAATCCATTATTAGTATTGGTTCAAGTAAGAAATTCTAAATTTGTCAATTACAATGCTCCTAGTTCAACCAATGTTACTCGAATTTAAATAAAACTTAAACCAAATCAATCATGCAATCCCATACATGAATAAGTATATCGCCAAAAGGCGTACAAAACCCGCCTTCTGAAACAGGCATCACATGTCGAGGTATGTGTACAAAATAGGAGAAACTACAACTAGTCTTCTTTCTCAATGGGCATCTAGGTCATCTCCTCATGTCCACCTGAAAAAATTTCAGAAAATTCCACCACGTGAGCTAATGCTCAATAGAAACAAACTATAAAACTATAGAGTGGGAGCTAGCTCGACCACAAAAAAAAAAAATCAACACGGTTTTCTCACAAAAACCATAAGTTTTCCATATGAAAACTATCATTTTCATCCTTGAAACTACGCATATAAACCTGAGAGTTATCATGCCACAGTTAAGAGAAAGCAGTGAAACAACATTTTCCACTCAGGACAACAATCAACCGAGGAGACAAAATAAATGAGATCCTATATACCGACTCTGCCATACCAGACATGGTAACCGCTATAGACTCCTACCCATTATCCTAGTCCTGAATCACTAAAGTTCAGCTAGATAATGACAAGTTCTATACGGAGTTACGACAATATAAAACTTCGTTTACGGGACCACAGCCCGAGGGTACTAAGCACCAAACCACCATGTTTAAGGGGACTAACCCAAAGGCACATAGGTACCTACGCTGCACACATTTTTAGACTTTCAACAAGGAGCAATGGAAGCCCACTCACAAACCCATTGTCCCGGTACATCTATGGATAACATTTCAAACTAACCCATAAGCAGATATACAATATATGTATATATATATGATCCAATCCATGAACCATGGAGATCAAACCACAACATGTAAACACATATTTCTATCAAAACGTTTTAGAAGTTGAGACTCAACCCCGGGGGCTAGCTCCAAACCTTCAACAAACACGTTTTTCCAAAACTCCATTTTCAAAACATCTTTTGAAAACTTTCGCTAACCATTTTTGAAACCAAAGAATCTCATAAAAATCTTGGATAAACATCGCACGAGGGAAAGCTTGAACCAAAACACATTATTTTCCAAAAAGCCAGGTTCAGTCGACTGGACTTACCCTCCAGTCGACTGGAAAACACACTAGAAATGAGAACCCAAAATAGAAGCCATTTCAGTCGACTGACCTCCTAGGTTCAGTCGACTAAACCTCCCACATGATGATCCAATCGACTGAACTCAAGGGTTCAGTCGACTAAACCAACCCAGATCATATTTTTGAGCTACGATTTTAGTTTTCAAATCTCAGATCAAGCCTCAAAAATACCCATTTTGATACCTAGGAGCATACCCGAGCTCAAGGCTATCATAAAATCACGGAAGAAACATCCCTCTTTCGATTTCATCCAACCGAATTCTGAAAAATAGGTTTAACCCAAAATTGGATCTAAAACACAAATCATCTTTTCATGTGTTATTACTCGGTGAAACAACATAAGATTACATATATATATCCCTCATACAACAGTAGAATCTGAAATCCTATCTCGTGGGGTCAAAAACCTAACGTCTCGATTCACGTGCAAATTCAAGCTTCGTTGGAATCAAATTCTGACTAGATGGATGCGAATCCCTCGATGCCGATACTAAAGATCAGCAGATGGTTCGTCAAAAATTAAGCCCCGGGCCCCCGAGAAGTTAGAGAGAAGGCAGAGAGAAAATTGGAAGAAACTTAGAAGTCAAGTTTTTAAAATATCTTTTTAGAAAATATCTAAGTTCCGATATTATAGGCCTCCAAAATATCTTCTTTTTTAAAAAAATTTTAAAATTCGCACGGCAACTCCCTACAATCCCGGGAACCGACCCCGCATGCTTAGATAAACTTAAACATGCATCAAAACGAATAAATCATACACCGAACAAATATATGCAAAACACAATATTTACATATAAGTCTCAAAAAGAGACAGGTCCGGGTCTCACAACTCTCCCCCCCTTAAGGAATTTCGTCCCCGAAATTCACAATAAGGTCACAAGGTAAAAAGGTCTGGGTATCTAGCATGCTTCTCAGACTCAAGCTCCCATGTAGCTTCCTCAGCCCCGTGATGATGCCATAAGACCTTGACATACGCAATAGTCCTGTCCCACAATACCCGTTCTTTTGTATCAAGAATCCTCACTGGACGTTCCTTATAAGTGACATCCTCATCAATCTGCAGCTCTGCCCAATCTAACACATGAGAAGGATCAGGCTCGTACCTCCGAAGCAAAAAAACGTGAAACACCTTATGAACAGATGCTAACTGAGGTGGCAAAGCCAAACAATAAGCAACCTCTCCAACCCTGTCAAGAATCTCAAATGGTCCAATGAAGCGAGGCGATAGCTTCTCGCTATGACCAAATCTCATCAAATCTCTACGTGGTGAGACCTTCAAAAACACATGATCCCCCACTGCAAACTCCAATGGTCGCCTCCTCTGGTCTGCGTAACTCTTCTGGCAACTCTGCGTTATCAGTAGGCGCTAGCGTATCACAGTAACCTTCTCTGTTGTCTCCCGTACCATGTCTGGTCCCAAGACTGTGGTCTCTCCCACATCTATCCAACACACGGGTGATCTACACGGTCTCCTATACAAAGCCTCATACGGTGCCATCCCAATACTTGACTGATAGCTGTTGTTGTATGCAAACTCTGCTAAAGGTAAATGATCCTCCCACGAACCTCTGAAGTCAAGGACACAAGCTCTCAGCATATCCTCTAGAATCTGTATGGTCCTCATTGACTGGCCATCCGTCTGGGGGTGAAAAGCAGTACTGAACATCAAGATCGTCCCCAAGGCCTCCTGCAAACTCTGCCAAAAGTGCGAAGTGAAACGCGGATCTTGGTCTGAAACAATAGATACTGGCACTCCGTGCAATCTGACTACCTCCCTGACGTACAAGATACTCAGTCGTTCCACTGAATCCCTCACTCGGATAGGGAGAAAATGTGCAGACTTCGTCAACTTATCAACCACAACCCACACAGCGTCGTGTCCCCTAGGTGACCGAGGAAGTCCTAACACAAGGTCCATCGTGATGTGCTCCCACTTCCACTCTGATATAGGCAACGACTATAGCAATCCTCCATGTCTCTGATGTTTTGCCTTTACCTGCTGGCAGATGAGGTATCGAGAAACAAACTAGATCACGTCTCTCTTCATCCCTGTCCAACAAAACTGACGACGAAGGTCATGGTACATCTTCGTGCCTCCTGGATGCACGGCAAGACGAGAATGATGACACTCATGTAATAACTCAGCTCGGCATGACTCTGGCACAAACAACCTGCCTGCCAACCTCAAACTCTGATCAGAACCCACAGTCCATCCTGTTGTATCCTCGCCACTAGCAACGCGGTCTCATATCATCTGAGCCTCTTCTGAAGACCTGTCAAGCTCAATATCAATTATACTCAAGTTCTACCTAGATATCAACTCACAATCACAGTTTAATACCCGTGAATAAACAACATTCACCCTATCATCACAACATTTTTCTATCTCAAATGACAATTCCATAGAATTAAACAATCGTCTATTCCAACTACCTATCTATATTTGAATCAAAATTCATAATAACGCACATCCAAGAAAGTTTAAGTTTCATTAATGTTTTCCAAAAAAAAAACATGAGAAATTCTATACATTCTTCCATGCTTTCTTTACAACTCTATGTTTACGATTCATATTTCCATTATAAGTTTACACCACTTTGACAATTAAACATAATTCATGATTTATATAAACCACATTTAAACGTAGATGATTATCTTCACGTCTTCAGCATTCATACAGTACAAAATATGTTTTAAACCTTCTCATGACCATTTGGACTTGTAAAAAAATGCAACCAACATACGTGAGTCGGAGCTCGTAAGATAAAGACTAATGTAAGTACAATGCATGAAGAAGATATTCAACAACTTTCAACCAATTTTGCTTTACTAGGTTATTTAACTTCTTTATAATTATTCAACAACTTAATTAAAAACTCTTCAAATCACCCCTTTAAATTAGTTCACAATAGAAGAGGATATTCAAGCCATTATTCATGAGATTTATACTCTCTAGGTTTCAATTCTTAGCAAGTAATTATAGATTTACCCTTCATTTTCCCCGATTAACGAATTACGTAAATCACGCATTCCATTTATAGCCTAATTACTCTTTATCTCATTAGTTTTTTTTTACATTAAAACTTCCACCTTAATTCCTCATCTATCCACTTTTCCCAAGAATTTCATGCACCAAATCATTAATATCTCAAGAGTTTCATACTTCTCCAATTCAGTTATTAACATAATTCAAGTGGATGATACCTAAGGTTCCAACACCATGTAATTATCCCCATTTTATAATCACATTGCTCAAACTTTTTATTTAAATCATGTATTTAAGTTGGATTTTCATTTCAGGTTTACAAAATAATTTTAAGTATCTATGCTAAATCATCAAGAATCACATATAATGGTGGGTTCCAAAACTTTAAGTACCCAACTAATGTCCACATTCCATCATTGAGGTCAACTATCCATTAAGGCATCCATTCAAATTTACAAGCATTGAAACAACATTCATGGAGTCTAACCAGATTGTCAACCTAAGCTCTTCTTCTATTTAGAATCCAACAAATTCAATGACACATCTAATTACAAATCTCAAACATTTAGCTTCAAATACTTTTAAATGTCCAAAAATTTCAACCTCCAAATTTTTTTCAATTAACCAAGTCATGAATTTCAGTAAAAAAAAAACTCATTCCTTAACTCAAGAATTAGGGCTCTAAGAATTTCACTAAGTTTTATTAAAATCAACACAGTTCGATGTAATGCACCCAAATTAGTCTAAACCTTACCTCGTGTAACTCCCACACCCTACGATTTTGTTAAATTCTTCAACCTTAGGATTTTCGGCCATCCCTAGAATTGGCTTCTTGGAGCTTTAACTTGTGCCTTTAGTTGATTACACCATTGTTCTCTTCCAATGGCTTCCAATTCTGTGTGTATTTCCATCAATTGGTAAAAATAGGGAGCTCTCAAGCTTTTGTGCTGTTGGCCATCGGAGTAGGGAACATAAACCCAAACAAATGTACTCTTCCAACTTCATCCCATGATTCCCAAACAAATTTGCGTATAAACCCTAATTAAGCCCTAAACTTTCATCTAAAATATCAAAACCCGAACTATATTTAAGAAAGATAGCTGAATCGACTAACCTAGTTATATGATGGTTGAAGAGCTTGAGTCGTGCCTGGTTGGGGTAATCGACTGAAGATGACGAAGTGAGGCGGTGACGTGAGGGGCGATGAGACGACGACGCGAGGGGTGCAGTAGGACAGCAACGTTGCAGGGAGCGGTGGGGCGGCGATGACGCAAGGACCGGTGGAGTGGCAACGGCACGAAGAGTGGTGGGGGGACGGCGATGGTGCGAGTAGAGATTGGATGGGAATGGTGCGCGGAGAGGTGCGGCAGCAACGGGCAAGACACAATTGGGACCGCGACGGGGCTAGGTGTGGCCTTCAAAGGAAGGAATGTGTGGAAGTGGAAAATGGAGCTGAACGAAAGAAGTAATAAAAGTTAAAGAGGGGGTTGATTGAAATCTTGGCTTTAAAATTAACTTGTTTTAAGAAGGCTATATAATTTTTTTAAAAATATTTAAAAATCTATTCCAAATTTAACATTAATTATCCAATATATGACTATTTATATCATTTTTAAATTCTTATGAAATTTTAATTGTTATTTAAACTATCTAACTTATTTTAAGTAAAATTATGTACCAACGTTACTTAATTTGATAGTGTTGTAATTTTTACAAATTAACTCAAATAATGATACTAAAATCAATAAGTAGTCATATCAAATATAAGATTATACTAAACTATGTAGTTTTATGTATAAATTTTTGGCATTTATGTTGATTAGAAAAATATGTCGATTTTTACCCACGTACACAATTTGTTGGTCATAAATTTTTTATTTACCAATGTTCAACGTGTTGGCAAAAATAAATAAACTAATGACATGTACCGGGTTAAAACAATATGCTGACTTTTACCTACGAACAAAGTTTGTCGATAATGAATTTTTTATTTACCAACGCTTAACGCGTTGGAAAAAATAAAGAATGCGTAAGTAAAAAGTTTACATCCTAATGGAAGGAAAGAAAAAGTTGGCGCCAATTGTTTCTCGACACTGTTTTGCCAACGAGTGAGTTTCGTGTCGCTAAAAAAGATTAGTTTTGAATTTTTGCCAACGTGCTTTGTTTTGTCGTAGCCAAAAACATATATTTGCCAACCAAAAATACTTTGCGTTGGTAAATTTAGCCGCCAATTGTGCATTTTGTTACGGTGCCTTATGAGAATGTACTAAAATCTCAATTCTAATTTTTAGAAAAACGTGTTTTTCTTTTGTACATATCACAAATTGTCAAATTATCTCTTTTTCACCATTAATTCCTAAACCCATATAAGCAAAACTATAAATAAACTAAAAAATTAAAAAGAAAGAGACAAAAAACCTTTCCTCTCCCACTTCAGACATTATTACCCAAACACTTAAATTATGATTCGGCGTAAAAATTTTGATCAATTGTACCCATTAACTAAAAGAATGAAGTGAAATTGGAAGTGTGTTATTAACCTGCAAAATCTAATCAATTGTACACATTAAGGCCTTTTCTGCGGTTGGTATCAAATCATTTGGCAACCAAATGTCAAATAATCGCTACCGAATCTTTTGCGCGACCAATGTTTGTTTAGTCGCGAAGAGTCACAGGCGCCAAAATGTTTGGTGACAAAAAGTAAATTTGGTTGCCATAAGTGAGCTATAGCGACAAAAATCTTTTGGTCGCCAATTAATGAGTTTTTTTGGCAACCAAACCTTAGTCGCCAAAAAGTATTCACCTATTTTTTCATTCTACGACGAGACCTTTGGTGACTAATATTAGATTTGGTCACAATAAAAGTGTTGTTAGCAATCAAACTCAAAACTATGGTCGCCGATTGTGGTATATTCCACAACCAACGAATAATGATCACTAATATTTGTATATTCGGCGTCCAACGATAATATGGTGGCCAATAGTTTTGTATTCAGCGACCAAAATTAATGTTAGTCGCCAAAAGTGGTGGCTAAAAGTGCATTTTCTTGTAGTGATTTATGTGATAAATAAAAAAAATTTTAAAAAACATACCAAAAAAAAAGTTTTAGTTGTAATAGTTTTAGCGATAACTATTAAAATAGAGACTAAAAGGTGGTTATTAATCACAATGTTTTTTACTAATTATTAAATCTCATTGGACCAATTTTTTGTGACAATGCATTTTTTAAAGGTTACTCAAGTCATTTTTGGAATTAGCACTCCGTTTGTTTTAACATAAAATATTTTTATTAGAAAATATTTTTTTTGAAATATCTTTTTAAGAAAAAATCCAAAAATTATATTTTCATGTATTTGGTTGCAACTCTAAAAGTGATGGTACTAATGATTGTGATAATAATATGTGCAGTGGTGAGGTGGAAGGTGAGGGGTTGTGGTGGTGGTGACGACGACGATGATGGTGGGGGAGGTGGTGATAGTGACAATGTTAGTGATAGTGGCAACAACGGTAGTAGTGGGAGCTACCGACGATAGTAGTGGGAACTGCCAACAGCAGTGGCAGTCGTAGAAAGTGCTAGGAGACAGTGACGATTGGAGGTGCTGGCAATAGCAATGGTGATAGTCATGGTAGCAGTTGAGTGGTAATGGTTGTAGAGGTGGTGTTGGTGGGGTAGCAACAATGATGGGGTGATCATGGTGGTAGTGTGGTGAAGGTGGTGAGTGATGGCGATGGGGTGGTGGTGGCGACAGTATTGGTGGTGTGGTGGTGGCAGTGATCATGGAAGCAGTGGTGGTGGAGTGGTGGCAACATATGGGATGATCATAAAAGAGGTAACAATGATGGCAGTAGTAGAGGTTGTGGGGTGGTGGTTTTGCTGTTTTGGTGGAGTGAGGGTAGGTGAATGTGGTGGTTGTGCCGATAGTGCTGGTGAGGTTGTAG
>JAOTRH010119173.1:0-14879 GCA_034768845.1 Heliamphora exappendiculata
TAAGTGTGAGAAGAAACCAAAGAAGAAAATAACTTCGATCGGCATCGGTGCCCACACACCGTGATTGTCGTAGCGCGTCCGGGATATACTTGAGAAGATTGCGAGGTCGTCTTCAACGTATTCGGGAGTTCTTAAAACTTTTCGACAAGTTTCATAAAGGTATAATAGTATTTAGATTAATACCATTCTTGTTTTTCATGAAAAACACACGCGCCGTTTTTTACGGTTATAACGCCGGTTCTTAAAATCTTTTTTGGCATCCCAATACCAAGGTCATGTGAAAATCCACCAAACACCAGTTTTATGAAAATATAGTTTTTCATACATTGAAATCAACCTGTTGAAAGTAAATGAAAACCCAATATGCATCTCTCATAAACAGTAAATATCATGTAAAATATGCATAAGTATATCGCCTTATAGCGTACAAAACCTGCCTTCAAGAACAAGCAAACCAAAAAGAAAAACTACTACAGTCTTCCATCATCCGTCAGCACGGGTATCACTAGATCTTCTCAAGATCATCATCCACATCGTCACCTGAAAAAGGTTTTATACAGAAAATTCCACCCGTGAGCCGAAGTCCAATAGAAACAGACAATACAACTGTAAAGCAGGAAATATGTGATCATATAGAGTGGGAGCGTACTCAACCACAAATCAAAAAGGTTTTACGTCATAAAACCCCGAGTTTTCCCACAAACCTCCAAAATAGTTTTTCCCTTACAACTAAGCATTTATACAATGCGAAACACATTTTACAGTTGAAGGAAAATAATAATCAAAACATCGTTCCCTCACGGAATGTACCATCGTGGAAAAAGAAGAATAAGATCCTATGTACCGACTCCATCACATGACAGAGGTAACAACGATAGACCCCACAAGTTCTATACAGAGCACCATAACGTAAAGCTTAATTTACCGGCGATAACCCGAGGGAACTAAGCACCCAATCGTCTCAATTTACGGGGACTAACCCGAAGGACCTGAGTATCTACGCGCGCACGTTTCTGGACTTACACCGAGGGCAACTCGTGCTAAATACACGTCATCTCGGTACATCTAGATAATCTTCTAAAAATAGTACCGTAGCTCAACTACGAAAGCATTTTCTCAAAACAATACATTATACATGTATATACAGATCCATCCATCAACATGGAGATCACAAAACATTTTCAAAATATTTTTTTCCATTTTCAACAAAACGTTTCAAAAACCTGAGACTCAACTCCAAAGGTGAGCTCCAAACCTCCAAAACATAAAATGCTGAGATTTCTGCCAAAAACCATCAATTTTCACCGTTTTCAAGAAAATCCTTTGAAAACCATATACTACATATCATATGGTACTATAAGCCAAGAAAAGCTAATAACATGCTTCATATTAGAAAAACAAGGCTTAAACTGAAAATATGACATTTGATGTATTTTCTACCCGGTGAAAACACATACAATTACATATAACACCCTCATAACAGTAGCAGGTCTAGAATCCTACCTCGTTGGGTCAAAACCCGATGCCTCAAAAATTGGATCTCGTTGGAACGAGAATCTGACCGGATGAGTGTGAAGCTAACAGCGTAGATAGCAAGGATCCACAAGTTAATCGTCGAAAACTAGGCTCGGGCAGGCCAAATATGTAGAGAGAAGGCAAAGAGAATGGAAGAAACGAAACTTTTCCAAACATTTCAGCCCATTGGATACTAATAAGCTCGCCAAAAAGGATGTTCAGTCAACTGAAGAGGCCACTTTAGTCGACTGAAGCTCCTTGAAAAACGTAAACTGCCACAGTTCAGTCGATCGAACTCACCAAAAGCAGTTCAGTCGACCGAAGTCAATAGCCCAGTCGACCGAACTACACAATGTTTTGGTTCTCTTGTTTTGTGTCCTAAGGCCAAGCATACAAGTCTAAACAAGATCCGAGAAAACATAAAACACATCTACATGCTGTTTTACAACTCCAAAACATAAACCATGCATCAATGATATATAACATGAAGGAAAAACACGTCAACATGTATACATAATTCAAAATAACAAGGTTCGGGGTCTCACAACTCTCCCCCTTAAGGAATTTTGCCCCAGAAATTCACTACAAGGTCACAAGGTAAACAAGTCTGGGTATCTAGCACGCATCCCAAACTCAAGCTCCCAAGTCGCTTCCTCAACCCCATGATGAAGCCACTGAACTTTGACATAAGCAATCGTTCTCCCCCGCAACACCTGTTCCATTGTATCTAGAATCCCCATCGGGCATTCCTCATACGTGACATCCTCAACAATCCGCAACTCAGCCCAATCTAAGACATGTGAAGGATCGGGCTCGTAACTCCGAAGCATCGAAACGTGGAAAATGTTGTGCACAGATGCCCACTGAGGCGAAAAAGCCAGACAGTATGCTACCTCTCCAATCCTTTTCAGGATGTCTAATGGTCCAATAAAACGTGGTGATAGCTTCCCGCGACGGCAAAACCTCATCAGCCCTCTACGTGGTGAGACCTTCAAAAACACATGATCTCCTACGGTAAACTCTAATGGTCTCCTCCTCCAATCAGCATAACTCTTCTGGCAGCTCTAAGCTGTTACCAGACGGTGACGAATCACGGCAATTTGCTCCGTTGTCTCCCGTACTAAGTCGGGTCCCAAAACAGTGGTCTCACCCACCTCTGTCCAACACACCGGCGATCTACACGGCCTACCATACAGAGCCTCATACGGTGCCATCCCAATACTAGACTGATAGCTGTTGTTGTACGCAAACTCTGCCAATGTTAGATGATCCCCTCAAGAACCCCGAAAGTCAAGCACGCACACTCTCAACATGTCCTCCAAAATCTGAATGGTCTTCTCAGACTGACCGTCGGTCTGAGGATGAAAAGTTATATTAGAAGTCAAGCTCGTCCCCAAAGCCACCTGAAGACTCTGCGAAAAGCATGATGTAAAGCGTGGGTCTCGATCATAAACGATAGTCACAAGTACTCCATGTAGTCGGACTATCTCTCGGACGTACAATCTGCTCAATCTATCCACTGGATCTCTCACTCGAATGGGGAAGAAGTGCGCAGACTTCGTCAACCTATCCACTATAACCCAAATAGCATCGTGTCCCTTCGGCGAATGTGGAAGTCGATATACAAAATCCGTAATGACATTCTCCCACTTCCACTCAGATACAGGCAATAGCTGCAACAATCCTGCAGGTCTCTGGTGCTCCACCTTTACTTGTTGACAAGTAAAGCATCGAGAAACGAATTGGATCACATCCCTCTTCATCCCCGTCCACCAGAACTGTCGGCGTTGATCATGATACATCTTCGTGCCTCTCGGATGCACTGTAAGACGTGAGTGATGAAACTGATGTAGCACCTCAGTACGGCACGACTCTGGCACGAACAATCTCCCTGACAATCTCAAACTCTAGTCAGGACTCACCACCCATCCTGCTGTGTCTATCCCACTAGCAATACGGTCCCGTATCATCTGAGCCTCTAGATCGATCCTCTGAGCCTCTAACACGCGTGTAACCAATGTGGGCTGTGAAGCAACGGTATATAAAGTCTCACCTTCCCCTGTCTCCCTGAGACACAAATTAAACTCCCCAACAACTCCGAGCATGTCCCATTCCCGTATAGCCACAGAAGCTAACGAGCCATGAGATCTCCTGTTGAGCGCATCAACTACGACATTTGCCTTTCCTATATGGTACTGCAAATCAAAGTTGTAGTCTCCCAACAATTCCATCCATCGTCACTGGCAAAGATTCAGGTCTTTCTGTGAAAACAAGTATTTCAAGCTCTTATGATCAGAGAAAACCTCGAAATGCTCACCATATAGATAATGCCGCCATGTCTTCAAAGTAAAGACTACGGCTGCCAACTCTAGATCATGAGTCGGGTAATTCCTCTCGTGTGTCTTCAGCTGTCGCGAGCCATAGGCTACAACCTTGCCTCCCTACATCAACACACAGCCCAAACCGGCAAGTGACGCATCGCAGTATACTGTATTGCCCAGACCTCGCTCAAGAATAATCAACACTGGTGCACTGGTCAGTCTCCTCTTCAGCTCCTGGAAAGCTGACTCACAAGACTCGCTCCATACAAACGTGACTCCCTTCCGCATCAAATGCGTCATCGGTGCTGCAAGCCTAGAGAAGTCCTGCACAAATCGCTAGTAATAACCCGCTAGACCCAGAAAACTACGGATCTCAAAAATATTCTTCAGTTGCTACCAATCCGACACTGCATCAGTCTTCGTCGAATCCACTGATACTCCATCCTTCGACACCACATGTCCAAGGAATCTCACCACTGTCATCCATAACTCACACTTCTCGAACTTTCCATACAAGCGATGTTCTCTCAGAAGCTGAAGTACGACAAGCAGGTGCTCCTCGTGCATCTCCCTCATGGGCGAATAATCCAAAATATCGTCCATGAACACGATCACAAAATAATCCAGATAGGGGTGAAAGATACAGTTCATCAGACCCATAAATGTAGCTGGAGCGTTCGTCAAGCCGAACGGCATAACTAGAAACTCGTAGTGACCATAGCGAGTCTGAAAGGCGGTCTTCGCAATGTCCTCATTCCTAATCCTCAGCTGGTGATACCCTGACCTTAAGTCAATCTTCGAAAAGTAGCGCGATCCTCTCAACTGATCAAATAAGTCATCGATCCTCAGCATCGGATACCTGTTCTTCACCATTACCTGATTCAGTATCCTGTAGTCTATACATAATCTCAATGACCCATCCTTCTTCTTCACGAACAATGCTGGTGCTCCCCACGGCGACGTACTCGACCGTACAAACGCTTTGTCCAGCAACTCCTGCAACTGCACCTTGAGTTCTTGCAACTCAGCAGGTACAAAGCGGTAAGATGGCATAGAAATAGGAGCAGTTCCTAGAACAAGATCAATGGAGAACTCCACATCATGGCTCAGTGGCAACTCAGACTGATCATCATGAAAGACGTCTGGATAGTCACACACCACAGGGGGTAACTCCCCTCGAGCCTCAATTGGCACATCCAATCTGAGAGTAGAAAAGAGAGAACCCAAGTTCCCTCGAACTCGCACGGCACCTGATGCAGACACCAAGCCATCATCCCGATCACCCACAAAGTAGAAGCAACCACCCTCCAGTGTACAGATCGACACTCTCCGTCACTCACAATCTATATAGGCACGGTAGGTAGTCAGCCAGTCCATCCCTAGGATGACATCAAACGTGGTCATGTCTAGAATGATAAAATCAAACTCTAAACAGCGACCAACGACCTCCAGTACGCAAGATGTACAAACAAGGCTCAACGTCACATTCCCACTAACTGGGGTCTCCACACACAAGGTACTACCCAACCAGTCCATTTCCAACCTCAATGTAGACAAATGCAGAGGATATAAATGAATGTGATGCTCCCGTGTCTATAAGAATACTGGCCCATGATCTAAAGACTAGAACAGTACCTCTAATCATGGCCGGAGTGACTACTGCATCAGACGCAACTGATGCTTTGGAAGCACTGTGATCAGTAAGAACATAAGCCCTTGCCTGCGGTGGTCTGGTCTGCCCGCCATAGCCCTGAGTCGATGGCTTCCTCACTGACTGAGCTGAAGCACCTCCTTCCGCAAACCTAGAAGTCTGAGCCCTAGCCTGCTGTAGAGCCTGTCGCCTCTGTACTGAAGAAGAAACTGACGCTCCCGTCGTGTCTTGGACATTCCCTTCTCTGGGACACTGTCTACGAAAGTGTTCGGACTGACCACACCCAAAACAGATAGGTGGGTCTCTTGCCTGTGACTGGACGGGCGCTGAACTCTGAGTCTGGCCCTTCTACGGGCACTCAATTGAACGATGCCCTGGCTGTCTGCATCTATAATAGATCAACCCTCTCTGCTCTGGCCTTCATGCTGAAGCCACTAAAGGTGTAGGTGCAAACGACTGCAGCTGAGATGATCCGGCAAAACGAGAACTAGGTCCAGACGACCTCTGGCACTTGTTCCTACGCCCTTGAGACTGTGTATCTCCACTGCCCTACTGGTTCCTATCCTCTTTGATCCTGCGGCTATCTGCCAATGAGTTCTCTACCCGGATAGCAGCTTCCACCAGGTTGATGTACACCTCCACATCCAGAGCTGCAACCCTATCCCTGATAGCAGGTCGAAGCCCTCTCTCAAACCTCCGAGTATGCAACTCCTCGATCGATACCATCTCCAGTGCAAACAGCGACAGATTCCCCTAAATAAGGAAGAGGAACTCCTCTCGGTAAGTTTCTCTCGAAGATCTCGGGAAATACTTCTCCAAGAAGACTCTCGTGAAAGCAGCCCACGTCTCATCCACAATGGTCTTGGCGAACTTCCACCACTCTCTAGCATCTTCCTACAGTTGGAACGCCGCCAACTTCACATGCAAGGCATCCTCCTCGATATCCAGAGTATCAAAGATGATCGTGGTCACTTCCAACCACTCAATAGCCACCTTTGGGTCTGGCTCCCCAGCAAAGATCAGAGGATCCAACCGCCGAAACTCCCGCATAGCTACAGAAGCCCTGGCTTAGGAACCCGCACACTAGCCATGGTCGCTTCTACCATAGCTCGCATAGTGGTAAGCATCTCCTGGACAACGTCAACACCGCCCACTTGTTCCTGTAGGGCATGAACGTCTCCCTCCTCTGGAACCTGAACATAAGCATGCCCTCGGCCACGGCCTCGACCATGACCCCGTCTCCGCACTCCCCGCGTGGACATAATTCTATAGGAAGCAATATAAATAGGATAAGCTAAACTTTTATCTCTAATTTCATCCAAGAACTTAACTCTCATAATTTCATGTTAATCAATTCAAACACTTAGATAAATTATTCATTTCTCAATCATAGAGCTAAACTTTTATACTAAAAAAAATCAACACAAAGCAACTCAAGGCACTAAAATTAATCAAAATCCTACCTCTTGAAGACACAAGCCTGGAAATTCTGCTCTATCTTCAGGAACCCTAGGTTCAGCTAGCTCAATTTCTTGCTCCATGAGGCTTCGATATGTCAATTACACTTTGGTTCATCTCCAGTGGCCCTCCCATTCACATAAAAACAAATTCAGTAAAAGGAGGGGAAAGGGTGAACGATGTAGAACAGGGGAGAAAAATTACCGCAGCTTTTGAAAATTTTGTTTCTCGGTGGTCCGGTTGCAAAATTCCTAATCCGGATGGCTTGAATCCCAATTAGTGGCCACCAATTTAGAGTTCTGAATCCTTAGTTGCCGAGAAAACTTAGTTCTTGAGCTTTAGCTCCATCAATGGCGAAATGAAGGTGATGAAGAAACAAGAACAGGGGCGTCGGAGGGAGAGTTTGGGAGAAACGGAAATAATGAGGGAGGTCGATAACTGGTTGGTGGTCGACGACGACGCCAACGATGGCAAGATCGGTGGGGCACGGCTGTGGTGGGTGGTCGCCCGCACTTCTTGACTCTTCTCCTTTGTTTTCCTCCCATGGTCGCCGATCAATCAAAGGGAGAAGGCGTCGGTGAAGGGGGACCTTCGGGTCTCTCTTATATGCGTCTCTCTCTCTCTCCCACTTTCTCTCGACCTCTCTCTCTCTCTCTCTCTCGATCCTTCTCGATCTCTCTCTATCTGCCTTTTCCCGAACTCAACTTCGGCTGAGATGAGATCATTTTTTTTTTCAACTCTCTTGAATCCCATAAACTTAATTCAATTTATTTATTTTATAATCTCTTATACTATTAACTCCACAATTAGTCCTCAATTTAATCAAAATTATATTATTAAATTTTCAGACCCCACAAAAATAAATCACAAATTGTCCCTCAAAATTTTAAATATGTTAAAATAATTAATCACTTAAATACAAATGTACTAGGTCACTACAACCCATCATACGCATATATATATATATATATATATATATATTAAAAAAAATTCATGTTTGCTCTCTAAAGATTAAAATCTTAAATGATAACTATGTCACTACATCACCCACAATTAACCATGCCCATACTTGTTCTTAAAAACTTTCGTTATATGTCGAAAACTCATTTTTATCGAAAGCTCAACCAATCAGTACGATACTTACATCCCAACCCAGGTGTAGTAAAGTAGGTATATCCATAATCCAAGAGATAAGAAATTTAATAAAAATGTTCAATATTGATGAAAATATCTTTTTTCAAAGCATTAGGACAAAAATCGGTGAAAAATAGTTAAGAAAATTTGACATACCCTCACTATTTTTATCATAACTTTTACTATAAAACGAATTTTCTTGTGAGAGTAGTCTTGCTAAAAAGAGGACTTCTGGCGCTTCGATTTGAGTATAAAAATGACCCTATTCGGAATCCGGATGAGGGCGACATGATCAAAACAAGTTGGCCCTGCGTAGCCAGTCCGCTCGAGCAGACGTCGGGCGCTCGAGCACCCAACTCTCTGCCAGTTGACCACTCGAGAGGACAGGGCTCCACTCGAGCACGCTGGCACCCGAGAAAATCCTAGATCTTCCCCTGTTTTGTGTTTCTAACCTCAATACCTTTAAACCATCATCAAACATGTTTCAAATCTTGATTTCTAC
This sequence comes from Heliamphora exappendiculata, assembly GCA_034768845.1. Lineage (NCBI taxonomy): Eukaryota > Viridiplantae > Streptophyta > Magnoliopsida > Ericales > Sarraceniaceae > Heliamphora > Heliamphora exappendiculata. Next base: position 8,582 of record JAOTRH010119173.1, read on the forward strand.
CCAAAAACATTGGATTCAAATCTCATAGTCCCTTTTTATGCAATAATTTCCCAAAATCATGGTTAATCCTTTCTTAAAAACCCTCATTTCCATCAAACCTATTGTAATACACCCATAAACCTACCAATTTATCCATCAAACATGAAATCAACTCAATTTTATGCATATAAACAAAATATCAACCCAAATCTTAACACACATATGAGAAAATCTAGATCCTACCTAGGATTTGCTCAAAAGCTTGAGATTCCTCCAAGTTCTTCCTTCTAGGGTTTTGATGTTGAGAGATCTTGACTCCTTGATGCTCCATCTTCCACCTCCTTGCTCCAAAGCTTGATTCCCATCCTCGGTTACTCTCAATCTAGCTTCAATCTTTCAATTATCATGGTGGAGGGTTAGGTTTTCAGGTGGAACATGGGTTTCTCTCTCTCTAAAAGGAAGAAGAGGAGAAGAGGAAGAGAAGAGAAATGGGAGAAGAGTGTCTCACGTGGGCTAGAGGGCTCTCTCTCTCTCTATATATATATATATATACTCCCAACCTTTCTCCAATGTTCTAGAATTGTCCAAGCATTTTTCGATAGTCCGCTCGAGCGGACCCCTACCGCTCAAGCGGTGACCCCTGAATTGAATTCTTCGAAATTTATTTAAATTTTCACTCAATTCTCCAACTTTGCTCACATTTAAATATTTAGAAATTTTCATTAACATAGCCATATCGATATCGTTCTTCACCATATATCTCAATTTCACCTTCACATATTATTAATTCCACCGTTAATGAATAAAATTTTATAACACCCAAACCCACATTTTATTCCGTCTCCTCAATTAATTGAAAACATAAAATCATATAAATAAACACGTATCGAGCCGTTACAACTTTCCCTCCTTTGGGAATCTCGTCCCCGAAATTCGTCTCCAGTCACACCAAACCTTCATTTAATCTTAATATATGTTCTCATACTTCACTAGTCGTTCGATCTACGTAGCATCCTTCTTAGTCTGCAATCTTGATTGTTCATCGAATTGTACTCCTTTCGAGCTTGACCAATCTAATACCTTTCATTGCTTAACGTGACGTCAATTCTTACTCGAAATTCACACCAGAGCTGAAGTCAACCACTCCATTGTTGACCACCGACTATCCCTCCATGACCACCATCTCACGTCACTTACACGCTCTCGAAGGCTAAACATCCTTAAACATAGTGTTATGCGTCGTAGGTTTAACCACTGCTGAGACTCTCCTAACTTCGTCGAACTACAGTTAAATTCACAGTTGTATTCTAATGTAAACCGAGGACTACTCCTCCAATCCAAACACATGTTCCCCAAACTCGAACATTATTCACATGGGTTACATGCATTACTCCCAAAAATTTCCTACGCCCTTACGGCCAACTAACGATCACAACTTAAAACCATATTACTACTTGCACTACATCACTCTAGCCCTTCAACCATCGAAATGAGACCAACTCTGCCACCTGAACTTCGTGAGTCACTAGGATTGAGCACTCCACGTGAGTTAAAATCCCCATACAAACTGAATCACATCCATACACATACCCATCGGTCTTTTAAGTCAGATTAAATAATTTGTAATCTTCTGCACTTGCATTGCCCCCACTCATCGTTACTATATATACATTCGCATCTTCCCTTTGAACGGTCGAACCACTTTTTACACTTTAAGAATTTTTGGTAATCCAAAGTCCCACATTGAACACAAATTCAGACATCTAAGAGCCTATCAGAAACACACCATGCAAATATATGAGCCGTAAGGTTCTAACAAATTTCCCACTCTGTTAGGAGCTAGAGGCACAACCGTACCCACATAACCCAGAACAAACTGCATACAATGGTTAACAATTTACAGTGGGTCATTGTAGATAGAACTCTATGTCTCAACACTAATTTCCCTGTCCACAAGACAAGCACTCCTGGTCTACCAACTCAATCTCAGAGAGAACGCAACTCTACACACTTATATTCACCCAATAGAGCAAACAAACTCCATCCAAAAAGCCCACGAGGAACTCAGTCTTCCAATCACCCAATTCGGCAGTACCCATGCCTTAGGTACACACTCAAGGATCACAACACGAACACCAATCCACTGAGACTCCCATCCTCCCTAAACGACTAGAAACCATGACCCAACCTCAACGTACTCCCACTACCCACCAACACTTGGTCTTCACAAAATCTTGTAAATCTCACCTTGAGGTCGCATAGCCCAAAGCTACATAACTACCGTTAACCACGATCATAATACCCAGGTCATCCACTGCACTTAAGCTCTTAACTTTCAGACCTCATTCGCACACATAAGAACATCGTCAATCCTCATACCTTGTACCATACATCCCATGGAACTATAAATTCATCGCCTGTCATACACTGAGACACAACGCCAACACTCCCTTAAAACCTCACTTCATAAGGTTACACTTCACTAACCTAACTTTCACTAGGCAAATCACTACCACATCTCTGTCTTAAATCTACTATCCAAGCAACTCATATAGGAAATGCACGGCACCAAGCAAAGGAAATCAAATCCTGAAACCTTCCATTCAAAGTTACTAATAACTTTCGCAACCATACAGATGCTTCCCACACTTCCACTCCCCAGATGCGCATCTATTGCAAACATCTTCACCCACGGTTTCTCGCCTATTGCCCCAGGCCACCCAAACCATATAATATACTATTAAACCTTATTACTCCACACTTTGTTCTTATGGGAGAACAACATACTCACCTCTGGATCTAAGGTCAAACACAAACAACTTCCAGACATGTCACACTCAGGACACAGTTTTAGCACTAGGCCTACTGCACTTTCAAACCCCTCTACGGTCCTTTCAAATTTCATGCACTTAGCACGTTTTTCTCAAACATGATTTCTTAATCACGAGGATAATGACCCAATTATGGATCTGCATTCATGTAGGAATCCCACAAAATGAATACTCGAGGATTTCACCATGTAAACAACCAAACTACAGAACTCCTTTAGGGACCTCACTCAATGAGAACTATAACTACCATCATTTCATACAAACCAAACTACATCTCCAGAGACATTACCCATGCACTCGGGTTTACACAGACCTTTAAAGAAACCATGAGCAAACGAATCCGCACTCTTATGATCCCAAAGTTTTACATCCACCAAGAACAAATAATCACACTGGTCAACTAATTATGAAACATCTCTCTTCCTAGGAAAACCACGAGCCAATGTTAGGTTCTTACTCAGCGTCACTATCTTATAGGGCAACCAATATTCACTCAGCTCAAGAGAAGGTTAACTACAAGCCCTTGTAAAGACATCCGTTATCATCGTACAAACATCATTGGCCACCATTCACAATGTGTATACCACTCGTCGCGCTAAGCCTTCACATTCATATCTTCACTCCAGTACTACAACCATCACTCACTCCCTTACATCCCAACGATGTATTATACGCGTTCATAAGACCCTCATCGGTTAACCACCAAAAACAACACTACGTATATTCACATCACTTTAGGACATCTTCTCACAGGGTTGCAGCACATCAGTCGATTCCCAACAGGTAGGTAACAACCAAACGGGTAAACAAAAACCATGCCACAGACTCAAACTCGCGACTCCAGTACACCCACCAAAACACAAAATATTCAGTCAGGAACACCCGTCTCTTATGTCACCATACAAGTACCACCGACACACCACTATCTAAACATGATAGTAACCATACGCAACACGAACAAAACGAACCTCGCCTACCAACTATAGACTGAACGGTACCATCCTATCCCTCGCCCCTAAAGGTAAGATAACATCATCATCTCTAGATCTTACGCCATGTCACATACTACCAACATCATCCCCTTATGGGACCTCCTCCTACCAACACGTTATCCCAAGATGACCGAGTTAGCTACACCAACAACATTGATACCATGCCCCACAACTTCACACACTCACATTCTTACCAAACACTATGTATTCCACATAATCTCTTACTCATGAGAACAACGACCCAAGTCACAAAACTCTTCTCTTTAAAACTTCCCAAACAACCTTGATTCTTTATTCACCACATCACAACTATCATCGATATACATTTCCTCTTACGTACACGCACATCACTCGACAACCAACCTATCGATAACATCTTCATTCCATATACTCTTTCCACAAACACTTTCAACTTTTATCCAAAAACACAACTTAGCACCACGCCATAAAGAAAACATAAGGGTCATCATTTTGTCCTTCAAAATCATAAGATACCATTGTGGTTACCAACAACACCCCTCAGGGTATGGGATATTCCCAACCACGTGCCTAAGCACAGACTTTCTAACACACTTTAGGCTGGAGATTATTACTCTTTCGTCCACTATGATCCCGTCCACTATGCTCCCGTTTATACCCAATCTCAGGGTACATGGCTCATGGCACAGCACGGCTCAAGACATAGCACGGCTCATGACGTACATAATCCTCGACGCACCCAAAACCACACTTCATATCCATCCATAACAATCAACTTCCAAGGATATTAAACACTCTATTCTACTTATCCGTCAAACTACTAACAACACAACATAATACGGATAACTAATTACGATCACCCCAACTCTCATGGGTATAACATACTCCAAACAATCAATACTCACCTCACAAGCTTACACCCACCACAATCACTGACCACCGGGTCATAATTCCACCACCCACACCACCATCCAGAATATCATAACACCCAACTGGGTCAAACTCAATTTAACCTCCTAATGCCAAGCTACACATTACCCAATACCTAGTCACATCATATCAACACATATTCACATACCGAGGGAAAGTCTCAAAGCAATGCGATAATCTGGGCAACTAATACAGATTTCTCATAGAAAGAACGTCGGCCAAACGCTTTTCTATTTTGAACCCCAAAGTAGTTAATCGAACACCATATGTCATGCCACATCACCCTAAGACTCGACCTCCAGGCTCATATAAACACATAGCATGCGCAAGACAATTCAATCGCAAACCCATGTAAATACACAATTCATGCCGTGTAGTGGTGCCTAATCTCATCAAATAAGTCACATACTAAGGGTCATCCTCACTTTTCACGGCTCCTAGGTATTCGAACCTAGAGCTCTGATACCATTTTGTCACGCCCCAAACCCCGAGGACCCATTTACTAACCCCAAATCGACCCGTCTACAAGTTACCATTAACACTTCTGTTTTACTTTAAGTTTGGATTCAAACTCATTTGGAAATAAAAAGTTCTCTTGAGAAACTATATTTATTTATTTATTTATTTTTTTTACTTCATAGATGCATAACAAATTCTAAATAATGCTATCTGTCCCAAAAGTTTGTTTACAAAATAAAATGTCATTTCACTAGTCCGACTTATCCAAAATATAAGAACAAGATCAATTACATCAAATCCCTTAACTTCATGTGTACATATGGCATAAAGAAAAGAAACACTAGACGCATCTTCTAGCCTGTCCCCAAATGCATCCATAGTCTCGGTATCATATGTTCTCCTCGGAACCTGAAAAATGGTTTAGCAGTCATACGTGAGCCGAAACTCGTAGGATAAAGATTAACTCAAATGAAATGCATGATTTGATGGGTGCAACCAAAGAAAAATGCAAGTTTTCACCAGTTTATTATTCCTTCACAAGCACACACTCTCACACGCTAATTTGTACCCATTTATTGTTTCATATTATCTATATCATCATCGTTCTATTATTTGATTTTCCACAAAAATCGTGTCACAATTTTATTACCTGGTCTATCACAAAATCGTATCACAATTAATAAATTGGTATCGGGTGCAGTTTATAGAAACCTCTCCCTATTAATTCCCTATAGGCTACGCGAAGCCATTGGGTAATAGATAGCTCTATAACTCACCACGATACAACACCACATTTCGGGGACTAACCCGTTGGCATGTAGTCCCCACCTTGCACAAGTTTTTGGTTTTTCACCGTGGAGCCGCTAGCCTAACTTAATCTACATCAATCCATACGATTCATTATTTGTTCATCTTTTTACAAAAATCGGGAGTCTAACCCACAACCGGCTCTTCTCCCAATCATTTTCACACATTATTGTTTCAATTCTAATTTCAACTATCCCATTTCATTGTTAAGTCACATTAGGTTTTAGTATTCAATTTCTCTTTCCAAATCAGATGCATCATAAGCTCCAATACACAACCTTTCATGAATCATATTTTACGTTTCTTTCATTAATCTCATAA
>JAOTRH010119184.1:0-14879 GCA_034768845.1 Heliamphora exappendiculata
ATTCAAAATTTAGAGGTAACTTTGTCAAAAATTTCTAAAGCAAATTTGTCACTTACTCTAGAAGTTTAAAAGGCATTTTCCAAAAAGTCTTAGAGAATTAAGTTTTTCAAAAGTCCCAGAAAACTTAGAAAATCCTATTATTTTTGAAAAATCCTAGAAATTTGGGGAGAAAATTTTTTAGAAAATCCTAGAAATTTGAGGATAAAATTTTTAGAAAATCTTAGAAATTTTGAGGAAAATTGTTAGAAAATCCTAGGAATTTTTGAAAATTTTATAAAATTCTAGGAATTTTAGAAAATTTTAAGATGTTTTAAAAAAAACCTTGGATTTTGAGGGAAAATTTTTAGAAAATGTTAGAGAGAAAAAAACACAGGATTTTGAATTTTTTTATTTATTTATTATTATTATTATTTTTTTTATTTTTTTTTATTTTTATTTTTAAGTTTAACATGAGATGATAGAGGTTTGCCTGGTGTGCCAGGACTTAGGATTTCTAGCTTTTAACTAGGACGTGCGAAATTGAAGGATTGTTACTTACACACGGACCTAGGGCCAGAGTGCCTAGTTTCCTAGGGTTTGAAAGAAATCGAAGGGTTGTCACTTACACATGAATCTAGGGTTAGGGTACCTAGTTCCCTAGGGCTTGAAAGAAACCGAAGGGTCGTCAGTTACACACGAATCTAGGGTTATGGTGCATAGTTTCCTAGGGCTTGGCCTTCAGATATCTTTCTGCATTTTTCCTACTTGATCTGTTCTTGATATATTCTCTATCTGTTTTCTCTTTATAGGCTGGTCACTATGTCAGAGGTTTCGGAGGATCTGCCTCCGGGGAGGTGTTGGAGTGGTATGATGCCCTCTCCGCTCCTAGTCGGGCCATTATTGATGTTCTGGCTTTTCTCGATTCATACCCCTGCTGGGTAGAACGAGCAATGACCGGGTCTGGTTGACGGCCCTGGCGGAGCGGTGGGGGGATACCACCAACACTTTCCACTTCACCACCTTTGAGGCTACTCTGACGCCTCTAGATTTTGCCCTGATTACCGACATCCGGGTTGGTGGAGCGCCCATTCCCTTCGATCCTTCCATAGCTCGGTCTGCCGACACGTTGCAGTATTTCCTTGGACCCGTCCTTGCATAGATAGACAGAGACCGGGTTCGATACACCTGGTTCTTTGAGCGCTTTCGTCACTTCCACTATTTCGAGCCCCACCACTTCGAGTGGGTTTTCTGGGATTTTTTGATGTATATGTTTGGTGCCTCCCTGTTCTCGAATAGGGAGAATACCATTCATCTGCATTACCTCGGTGCTCTTGCTCATTTGGATCGTGTTGCTTCATTTGATTGGGGAGGAGCTGCTCTGGCCACCCTCTATAGATTCATGCAGACACTGACCCGGTTCCCCCAGGAGCTCAGTATGGGGGGATACTGGAGAGTCTGGGAGGTATGATTTAGCCTTCTGCTCATCTTTCTTTATTTGCTGTTATGCATTACCTGTTGGCAAACCTCTTTTCTTTTGCAGTTATGAACTTATGAGTTCCTCGAGCTTCTTGTCCCGGCGAACTCATCCGCAGATCCTCTAGTCATTCCTCGAGCAGCCCGGTGGTCCCGAGGGTTGAAGGGGAAGAAGGCTGAGGGAAAGGACATCGATCAATTTTGGGTTTCATTGGATCGGCTGACTCCCAAGAAGGTATCATTTTTATGGTTTACTGCGCTGCTCTCTATACTGTATATTGATCACTGTTTCTGTTCACTGCACTGTACACTGATCATTGTTTCTGTTCAATGCACTGTACTACATATTGATTACTGTTCTACATATTGATCATTTGTTGAGCACTGTACTGTATTTTGAATCACTACAGGTCCACTGGGACGTCTTGAGGGGAGTGGAGGATCAGGCCGACGTAGATCTAATGCGTAGCCGGGATATCGCCTCCATGCGGATCCTGCTGGAGGGCCCATTCGATAAGGGGTACTATCTTGGCGAGCGAGTGGTTCGCCAATCGCTTGGCCTTGATCACTTCACGATACCGATGGTCCCTCCAGTCCGTATATGCCGGACTGATCATTTAGGCCCCGTCAACTTGTTGCTGGAGATAGTGGGGACCCCAGCTTCGGAGCTATTGGTGGCGGAGGGGGACTATGCTGCCTGGGCCTGAGCACACCTGATGGGTCCTCTAGGTCCTGGCCCAGTTGCCCCTAGTGGTAGGAAGAGAGGACGAGCACCAGAGGTAGCTGATGCCGGTGCTGCCGCTGGAGCCGCTGCTGCTGCTGACGCTGGTCCGGCTGGTGCTGATGCAAGTGGGGCTAGGGCTGGGCGTGTCGAGATACCATGGACTGTATCTTCCTTTGTGGATGGGTATTATTTCGGTATTCTTATCCCAGTTCCTCCAGCGCCAGAGTTCCAACCAGTACATGCACAGGTTTGTTCTTTTGCGTTACCTCCTTTTCTGTATTTCCTTTATTCGTAGACTGCTCAGTTTTGTATTATTTTTCTACAGACGGATCAGGCTTAGCTGGATGGTATCATGATGGTGATGAGTGGCCTGCGGACCCTTATCCGCCAGCAGGATGCTGCTCTGCGTGCAGCTGGGATTCCTTTTGTTCCTCGACCGATGAGTGCTTGTCTTTTGATTTCTTTGCTTTCCTTTATACTATTTCCTTATTTTCTTGTCTCTTTTGACAGCCTCCTATAGCTGCCGATGTTCTGCCACCTGCTCCTGCTCCTATCCTGGTTCTAGTCCCTGCTCAAGGTCGTGGATCCCGCGCATCTTCCCAGGCCCGCTCCAGAGGATCTGTCTCATCTGCTCGGAGTCGATCCAGAGTCATGCCTTCCTCCTCTGACAGTGATGATGGGGATGACTTTGACGGACTTTTCGAGGATGATGGTTCGGAGGAGGTCAGCCCTTCCCACCGAGTCCGCTCGAGGCATACTTGAGAGAGCTTCCCTTCCCCTCCAGTTTTTTTTATTTCCTGACACATTACTTTTGATGGGCCTGCGTGCCCCAGCTGCTTGACATATTTTTATACATTTACTTAATCCATGGGCCTGCATGCCCCAGTCTACAGTTTATTGGGCCTGGGTGCCCCAGTTTATATTCTGACACATTGTTATTGCATTTTGGACCTTCGTCCCACTTTACTACTTTATGCTCATCTTCTGTGTGATTCTCTCTTATTTACTGCTCAAATTGTCTTGTATGTACAATGCGAACGTCAACATTTTACATAATCCATAGAAATTTCAAATCGACTATAGCCGCCATATTCCAACATGGCGGACGCCACAAGCAACATGGCAGTTTCCCCTTCAACATGGCGGTTGCTACCTCCAACATGGTAGCCGCCTGGTCAAAGCGATGATGTCACTGTACTGTGCTTTTTTAAGTTGGCGACCGCTTGCTTCAAGGTGGTGGCCGCCACAATGGGTGTGCCTTTTGCCAAAAAAATTTTGGTTTCCCACTTTTTCTTACCTTATAAATATAACCCCAGAGGCTCCCTTTTCTATTGCTTGCTCTTAGATGGCTACCCCACTTTCTTCATGGATTTAGGCATTCTCCCACATCGAGCGACTGAACTTTTCCCCATTTGGCCTTAACGCCCTTTTCTCATTAAGGACTGTGAAGATTAACAAACCCTTACTGATGGCTGCTGCACAAATGTGGGATCTGCAGTCTCACGTATTTTGGTTTGGCTTTGAAGAATCATGCCCCACTATGGAGGAGTTCGCTGCCATCTTGGATTTGACTCCACAGAGTTCTGTTGTCATTCCTACTCCTTTTCTCTCAGCTTGGCAGTAGGTGATGCAACTCTGCGATTTGTCTAAAATGGAGGCTACCTGTCTAACCTCGGGTGACTGTCTCGACATTCCGTGGCCTATTGAGAGGTTTCAATCTACTGGTGACCTCAGCGATCTCGACTTTCAGTTGCGACGTCGTTATGCACTCTGCTTCTTTCTTCTTGCCCAGTATCTCCTTGTCCCTCCTGATGGGCGGGTTAGTTGTGTCCTAGTTGACATTGCTAGCCAAATGTGGATGGAGGAAGACTTCATGCCTCTGGTTTTGGCTGAGACACTGCTGGGCTTGGACGCTATTCATCGTGGCAAAACCACCACCTTTGCTGGCAGCCCTCTACTTCTCTAAGTGATCTTCCTTTGTATCAAGTTCCCTATTATGCTGAAAAAGCCTTTCTCTTATTGTTCTAACTCTTGCTACAGATCTGGCTGATGGAGAAGGTGAACCTTATACAGAAGCCTCTCGCTGATAGACACAATGCCGCTGCTTTCCCTTACCGTTCGCGTTATCAGATATGTGACACTAAGGCATCTTGGCGACAGTATCTTTCCTCTCTAACTAGTTCAGATATTACCTAGCAGTGCCCTTGGTGGCGGATTCCTACTATGACTCTGACCACTATGGATCACCCTGGCATTCTACTGATTGGTTTGCGTCAGACTACTTTTTACTACCCTCACAGGATCATGTGGCAGTTCGGGCGAAGTCAGAACGTATTTCCTAATATTCGAGGCTGTTTGTTTTCTTCTGCACTGCGGGCTCCTTTTCTGGTACAGTATTGAGATGCCTGGCCATCTCGCTCATTGATGGAGATGCACGAGTTGCAGTATCCTGATCTTTCTGCTGAATACAAGATATGATTGACACGGGATAGGGAAAAGAAAGATAGAGAAGAGGGGAAACAAGCAACGAAAAGGAGAAGAGTTTGAGGATCTCTGCTTTATTTTGAAAAATTTCACAGCTTCCTCTTTTAAAAAAATTTTCTTTTGTAGAGTCTGGGACCTGTGTGCCCTTCCCTTTATTTTAGAACTTTGTAGTCTTATCCGAAGTAATGAACAACTCCCACTTTGTGTTTAAGATGGTTTAAATTTATCCAAAACTTGAATGTCTTTATTATCAAAATCTAAAAGTTAATTTGCATTGGTCTTACTTAGATTCAAAGATGGTTAAATACAAAGAAAGTGGCCGGACCTCTCAAAAGAAGCTGCCTACGTATCCCAAAAAGATGAAATCAGGCCTTAACGTAGTTCGAACTTGGTTTTCACTTGGGTATTGTCATTCTCCTTTTGTAATGCCCTAACTTTTGCCAAGGTCACCCTTTCGGGTTTTTGGCCTTGCGGACAGCTCTAACTTTTTCCTGAATTGCCTTTTCAGTTTTCAATCGAGCGAGCTTCTATTTTATCTTTATTTTTACCTCAGGGATAGTACTTTTTGAGTTGATCAAGGTTAACTGGAGTGGAGAATACATTGCCATCCAAATCCATGATAATGACTGCACCACCGGTCATGATGGTTTTGATGAGAAATGGTCCGGACCAGTTTGGTTTAAATTTGCCCCTCAAGTCGAAGATAGGAGCTCTGATTTTTTTAAGAACCAGATCGCCTTCTCTAAGATCTTAAGTCTTAGCCCTCTTGTTGAACGCTCGAGCTATCCTTTTTTGGTAACCTTGTTTATAAAATAGAGCTTGCAGCTTTCTTTCATCGAACAAGAGCAATTCTTTCATCCGGTTTCTCTGCCATTCTTCTTCTGAGATATTGGCCTTGGCCACTTCCCTTTGCGAGGGAATTTCCACCTCAATGGGAAGGACGGCTTCTATCCCGTACACTAAAGAGTACGACGTAGTTTCGGTTGAAGTTCTGATCGACGTTTATTATCCCAATAGTGCAAATGGTAGATGTTTTGGCCAATCTTTGTGTGAGTTGATTGTCTTTTGCATAATTTTCTTGATGTTCTTGTTTGCTGCTTTGACAGCTCCATTGGTTTGGGGCCGATATGGTGAGGACTTATGAGCTACTATCCGGTATTCCTCGAAAAGTTCCAGAACCTCTCCTTGAAAATGTGAGCCATTATCTGAAATAATTTCATGCGGTACCCCGTATCGTCAAATGATGTTTTACTTGATAAATTTAGCGACATGAGAAGCTTTCAATACAGAGTAGGAAGCGACTTCCACCCACTTTGTGAAATAGTCAATGGCCACTAAGATAAACTCGTGTCCATTAGATGCCTTCGGTGTTATTCTGCTATTCACGTCGATGCCCCATACTGAGAACGACAATGGTGACGTTAGATTATATAGTTGAGACGAGGGAACAAGCATGAGGTTTGTGTGAATCTGACACTTATGACATCTCCGCACAAACTGTATACAATTCGTCTCCATTGTCATCCAAAAGTATCCCTATCGTAGTATTTCCTTGGCAAGCATATTTCTGCTCATGTGTGGCCCACAAACTCCTGCGTGGATTTCCTTCATCAGTTCTTGCCCTTCTTCATTGTTTACGCATAGCTTGTTGACCCCAGAATGTCCTCGTTTGTATAATCTACCACCACAAATGACAAACTGCGCAGACAGTCGTCGTATCGCCCGTTTGTCCTTTCAACTGGCAAACTTGGGATATTCTCCTTTCTCTACGAGGTTTTGAATGTCAAAGTACTATGAAAGTTCGTCCGTGCTTTCTGCGATAGCGGCTGTCATCTAATATGTCGGCTTTCTTTTCTGCTCAATTATCAAAAGTCTCATCTGAACTCCGGGTGGTATGTCAATTATGGATGCTAGGGTGGCCAGTGCATCGGTAAACTTGTTCTGCAGTCTCGACACATGGGTGAAGATTACTTATTCAAAGCACGGTATCAGCCTCTCCAGTTCTTGATGGTAGAGAAGTAAGGTTACATCCCTGACCTTCCATTCTCCTCTTGCTTGCGAAACTACCAGTGCTGAGTCTCCAATGACTTCCAGTTTCCTTGCCCCTAGTTCTAAGGTTGCCTCCAATCCCGCTAAACATGCTTCATACTCAGCCTGATTATTGGTGACTTCAAAATTGAGATTCAGGGACAACGGAACGTGTTAATCATCGGGGGTGACAAGAAGAACTCCTATTCCATAGCCATATTGATTAGACGCGCCATCAAAATATAGGGTCCATTTTTCATCCCCAACATTCATTAGCTGTTCGTCAGGAAACTGGAATTCCTTATCTTCATCTCCTTCAACTGGTTGGTCGGTCTGAAATTCTGCCACTACTCTGCCCTTGACTGACTTCCAAGTGACATATTAGAGATTAAACTCAGATAATAGCAGCAACCATCGGGCCAACCTCCCTGTCAGTGCCTATTTTTTGAATAGGTACTTCAACGGGTCCATCCGAGAGATGATGTTTACTATGAAAGATAACATGCAATGCCTTAGTTTTTGGGAAGCCCAAACCAAGGCCCAGCATGTCTTCTCTAATGGCATGTACCGTATTTTTGACCCGGTCATCTTCTTGCTTAAGTAATAGATAGCCTTTTTGATTCCAGTTTCTCCCTTCTGTGCAAGCATGCATCCCATAGCTGAATCGGTCACAGACAAATAGAGGATCAGTGGCCTGTCAGGTTCGGGAGGAGCTAGAACAAGAGGGTTTTGTAGGTATTATCGTACGGCATCGAAGGCATCTTAGCATTTCTGATCCCACTCAAACTTGACTCCCTTCTTCAGCAGGCGAAAGAGGGGCTCACAAGTAGTTGTCAATTTTGCGATGAAGCGGTTGATGAATTGGATCTTTCTCAAAAAACCCCTAACTTCTCGCTTGGTCCGCAAAGGAGGCATTTCCAAAATTTCCTTAATCTTTGAGGGGTCGACTTTGATGCCCCGTTGGGTGATCATAAATCTAAGCATTTTTCCGATGGTGACTCCAAATGCACATTTCTGTGGGTTAAGCCACATCTTGTACTTTCGAATCCTCTCAAAGAATTTTTGCAACGCTGTAATGTAGCCATCCCGATCCTTCAACTAGACTATCATGTCGTCCACGTACACTTCAACTTCCTTATGTATCATGTCATGCAATAAGGTAGTGGCAACCCTTTGATAGGTTGCCCCGGCATTTTTCAAACCAAATGGCATAATACGGTAACAATAGGTGCCCCAAGGTGTGGTGAATGTCGTCTTTTCTCTGTCTTTAGGATCCATCAGAATCTGGTTATACCTAGAGAAGCCATCCATGAATGACAGCAAGGCATGTCCTGCTGTACTGTCTATTCGGACATCGATGTGTGGTAGTAAAAAATAGTCCTTCAGGCTAGCCTTATTGAGGTCCCAAAAATTCACGCAGACTCGGATACGACCGTCTTTCTTTAAAACTAGCACTATATTGGCTACCCACTTCGGATATTCGGTTACCATTAGAAATTCAGCGTTGATCTATTTGGCTACTTCTTCTTTGATCTTCAGAGCCCATTCTGGTCTGATTCGTCTTAGTTTTTACTTGACCGATTTAGCATCGGGGTATAAGGAAATGTGGTGTTGGACAATATCAGGATCAATTCTAGGCATATCTTCGTAAGACCATGCAAACACATCTTTAAATTCTTTTAATAAAGTTATCAATTGTTCTCGTTCAGCTAAGGATAAAGAAGAACCAATTTGAACATTTTGCGGTTTAGTTTCATCACCCAGATTTATTGAAAAAGTTTATTCAATTATTGATTGGGCACGTATTTCTTCTTCTCTTTTTATTAAAAGTTTTATCTCTTCGGGAATATTCCCGTCGAATTCACAATCGTCGGAAGGCATATGAAATAAATTGAACAAAGCAGAATAATCAAAAATCTTGTTCATTTCATTAAAAACAGCGGGGATTACAAACTCGATAGCAAAAGAAGAGAGGGGAGCACCAACAGATGTACCCTCGATTACAGACTCAGACTCGATTCCAAACTCGGGATAGACAAAGTGCACATCATCAGACTCGACGGTCCAGTTCTTTACTTCCTTTGTGGCTGCGTCGACGATGAGTGTGGAGCAGTCGGCTGGTGCACTGAAACTCATCATGAAACAATCCTATTCAGTTTTATGCAACTGAGCCACATTTTCATTGAACAGCACGCCCCGGTCAGCTCCATCAAACTTGTCGGTCCAATCCTCTTCTTGAACCTTTTTTTCTTCTTTCTCTCCTTTCACTATTTCTTCCTCCTATGTGTCGGACAATTGGTGGCTGAAAAAGATCTCCAACCCAGGCAGCTTTTGATTAGCTTCTTCATCGATCCATGGCTCCAAAAAACCACAATATGGGAAGTCTTCTCCTTCCTTGATGAAGTATCCATTGAGTGTCCCGGAATAATTGGCCTTTTGTCCCCTTCTAGGCCCTTTCAGATCTTCCTCCGTCTGTTTATATCCTAGACCAAAATAATGTGATGTGGACAAAACCTGAATGGATTCTAGGATACCTTGCTGTTTGCGCCCCAATCTCATGCCAAGGAAGAAGGACATTCTCCTCATCATCATTAAAGCTTGTGGGTTGACATACCTTTCTTCCTCATTCATTAATGTCTGAACAGCCCTAGCTTCATCAAACTGAAAACCACTAAGCAATATGTCATCTTCACTGTGCCGAACTTCTAGCAGAGTTGTGCCCTCTCCTCCCTTCGGGGGATGAATACTGTCCTCTCCATGGATGGTCAACACTGTCCCGTTCTTTATGAATTTTAGTTTTTGGTGAAGGGTAGAGGGTACTGCCTGAACATTCGAGTTATGTAGCCACGGCCTACCCAGCAGCAGATTGAAGGAAGCCGGGACATCTAGTACGTGAAACTCTACTAACCTTTTCAAAGGTCCCACTAAAACGGTGAATGACACCAATCTCAGTACAACCCTTCTGGTGTTGTCATAGGCCCTCACCCCTTGATTACAGGGAGTAAATTGGTCAGGCCTCCTCCCCAAGCAGAAGGATGTTCTCAATGGGCAAACATTCAAGGAGGACCCATTATCGATGAGGGTTACTAGGACCTATTTTTCCAGGCACTTGACAGTGATGTGGAGCGGCTTGTTGTGACTTTTTTCTTCAGCGGGCAAATCCTTATCAGAAAAGGAAATAACTTTTGGTTCAAAAGTTGGCAGAATAAGTCCAATAAGCTGCTCGGGGGTTGCATCTATCGGGACACTAGCCTTATTCAACACTTTCAAAATAGCTTATCTGTGCTTGTCCGAAGCCATCAACAAGCCCAAGATACTGATGTTGGCCTGTGTCTTTTTCAACTGTCTCAATACGGCATCATCCTCCTATTCTTGTTCTATTTCTTTCTCTTTTCCACTCGGCTGTCCTCTCTCTAACTAGGCTGGCTTAAAATGTCTTTCACTTCGGGTAAGGTGCTCCACGCCATCTTCGGGGTCCCATAAGCCAGGTTTGACATTATCAATCTGTCTCACTTCGTTCACGTGCGGAGGGCTTTCAAACGCCCACAAATCATTTAGGTCCCTAACGGCCGCCCTTTCGCTTCTTTCCTCGTTGTCTTTGATAGCCCATGTGTTATCAATTTCTTCTCAGATATTTTTCTCAATAAAATCTCTCCACTACTCTTGAGTGCCCCAAAAGTCATCCCACTCGGCCCCATCAGATTTCAACACAATCCTTACAGCCAATAGGATTGTATGTCATCAACGTGTACCTCTTCCTCAAAAAGTTTGGGAAGGGTAATTCCATTGAGTACATGGCCAAACCCATAAGGCCTAGTGGGATAATCCAACGGCCAATCATCCACCTCGTTGTGTTCCTCTTCCTCATGTTGGCAAACTTGGATCATGGGTCGATACCATTCCCAGGCATTATCATTTCACTCTTCTATTTTGTCTCGGCTGCCTCTAATCATCATGAATGAACAACTTATCGAATCCTCGATAGATGGAGCAGACGGGCACGGTAGGTGTGCTGAACAAATAAATTGACTCGGGCCTTCAGACTGTCCCAAAGTCACACAATTGACCCCAGCTTGCCTAGCATGATTTGGCAATGGGTTAGTAGTAACGTTTGGCTTTGGGGTTGCTGATGGAGGAGGAATCACTTTGTTGTCAATGAGATTCTGGATCTCATGGCAGAGCCTTATATACTTGCCAGTTAAATGCTTGTGGCCTTGGTGGAAGGCACAATATTGGGAGGCATTGTACGTCGGAGAAAGTGGATCAGGAATAGGCATGGGGTCCAATGGCTTGATGAACCCCTTCTCAACGAGTCGATTCAGCGCGGTGGATAAAGAAATATTTAGGGGAGCGAAGTCCCTCCTCGAATTTTGTTTTTGTTGGCCATTGGTTGACTGCTGAATGCAATTTGCGGGATGGGTGGAAGAAGAAAGATTTAAAAAGTTCACCTCACCCGAGCGAGCAGCAGATGAATTTTGGTTGGTTGTGGGGAAAGTCCTTCGTGGTGGTTTCTGACTGGGTTCTGCTTTCTCAATGTCACCAGATTGGATTGCGTCATCTATCTGAATCCAGGCATCAAATAATTGCTCGAATGCGGAGAGCAGCTGTGTCATCAGATAGCGTTTCAGGGGGTTGTAGATTCTTTACTACGATCTGGACTTGCTCCTTTTACTAATCGAAGGATAACAAAAAAATTAGGCCAAATTCGGGGAAAGGACTAACCTAATCCGAACAAACAATCCAAACAATATACAATCAAAACATGTAATAAAGAAAAACACATAATCCTATTAGGGTTAGCAGCACCTACTTGGTGGGTTCTAAGTTCACTATATGCAAAAAGGCCAGTTTTGGTCAATCGAATAGGGTACCTTCTGAATAGAGCCGGGTATATACCTCCCATGTCTGGAGTGGGGTAGAACATGGTCAAATAGTACCTCCCATAGTGTACAGTCAGTAAGGGTTGTCCGTCTTCCCAACAATCTCGGAAACGGATTAACGTTACAAGCATCGGGTCGACCAAGTAATGGGGGTTTGAAAAACAATGCATATCCATGCAAAAATGCAAGTGAAAAATTTTATTAAGAACCGATGATGTTTTCAAGTCTATCCCTCTTATTTGATTTTAGAAATCAATTCCCAGCAGAGTCGTCAAAAAATACTGTAGCGTTGGGATTAAGGAGTCAAAAATAAGGTAAGTCAAAGATATTTTGAAAAATATTTTGAACACCTTGAAAACCAAATTTTGAAAATTCTTTTTATTAAAAATGGAGTCGCCACTTAGTTTTTGAAAAAAACTAAAAAAAAATGGCTACTGATCTTTGAAAACGTTAACCAGAAAAAAGAAGAATTTGGGGCTAAGGTACGAATCGGAAAAGGTGTTAAGCACCCCGTTCGCCCAGCCGTAAGGTTGGCCTCTACTAATCATCATTGGTTCTTTAATAAAATGTCTCAAATGCATGCAAATAAAGAAAATGGGTGTGAAGAGAAACCATTCAAAATCAAGTATAGAAAATATATAAAATATGTACATAACACTCAAAAATAAATAAGTGTTAAAAGAAAATTTCTAAATCTTATGGCATGCAATTTCTATTTAAAGGATTCTTGGTACACACCCGCATGTAATTTTCATAAAAATAATCTAAACTAGAATTGTTTAAATAAAAGAAAAATATGCATAGAGTTGTTAAAATTACCTAAACATGATCTATTACAAAAATAAGCTAAATTATGTTTAAACATAATACTAAGCTAACATGCATATCCTTAAACTATCAAAAGTATAACCAAAATGAAAACATGTGAAATTTTTATATTAAAGGAAAAATTTTACTATCAAATGAATTAAACTTAAAGAATTTAGAAATAAAAAAATTGTAAAAAAGAATTTTGCTAACATGATGAGGCTAGAAAGATGTTATAAGACTATTAAAAGGGAAAAATCATCTATTCACATTTTATGCTTTAAAGGAGACAAAAAAATGAAAGAAAAAGAAAACAAAAGAGAAGAAAATTACTATAGTAAGAGAAAATTAGATTTAAAGATTTTTATGATTTTTGATTTAACAAAAGAAAAGAAAAATAAAATAGGTACCATGAAAAAAAAAAAAAATCAAAGGAAAAAAATAGAGTTTTATAGAAAAATTAATACTAAGATTTAAAAGAATAGAATGTTAAATGGAACTTTAACACTAATAGTAAGGGAAAATATGGTACTATATTACAAGAAAAATAAAGCAACAATAAAATAAAATAAAATGTTAGAAAAGAAAATTACACTACTATTGGAAGAAAAAGAAGAAGAAATAGAGAATAGAAATAAAAAAACTAGAAAAGAAATATTAAACTAAGAAGAAAATAAAATGGAGCATTAAATTTACATTACTAGAAAATAAAAGGAAATGAAGATAAATGCTACTAAAAAAATAAACTAATACTATAAAGATAAAGAAAATTAAAGATAACTATTTAACTTAAATTTAAAATGTAGTATTGATTACTACATTCACATAAATGTAAGTGCAGTATTATAACAATTAACAACAATATTAAGTTGTAATTGCCAAAATATGTTAGCCCTAATTAATGATTTGATTAAAATAAATTCAAATAAGTAAGCTAAATGAAAGGAATGCTAGAACATAAATAGGGTAATTAATAAGTAAAGCAAGAGCATAATAAAAAGAAATGTATGAATTGAAATTACAATTTTAACCTGATTACTCCAAAAGAGAAGAATTGGAGTTAGAAAGACCGGGGATCCAAACAAGGTACCTAGATTGCAGAATCCTCACGTTGGGAATGTACTTCAATTGGTCAATCCTCGGGTAGTGATCCAAGCAATGTACGCTTCAATGTAGGTGTCGAAGGTTCAGAACTCGGTATCTTAGCCGGGCTTCGTCGTTGGGGCTCGGGATTCCTCGGTATATCAGCAGAGTCTCTCCCACTCAAAATTCGTATCGAAAACGTACGCTGGGGTATGATATTTATAGATTTCTTCAACCAATGAGATGCTGCCACGTTTTAAGACTTGTCAGGCCATTTAGAGTTGGCAGCCGCCACAATGCAAGCTGGCGTCCGCTATGATGGAAAAGGTTCCACAAGATTCTATTGGTGGCCGTCACAATGTGAGTTGGCGGTCGCCATGTTGGAGTTGGCGGCCGCCACTTTTGGCTAGGTTTTCCAAGAGGTTCTATTGACGGCCGCCACAATGAACATGGCGGGCGCCACTTCTGGCAACGACTTGGGCAACAAGTTATCGATGGTTCGGTACAATTTCACTGGTTTAAAGGTTTTTGATGTTTGGGTTCAAATACCAAGCTTGGATCACTTCCTAAGGATCGTTATGAGGCACTATTCCACCTATTTTCATCATCGGATTCGCCTAAGATTAGACGGGGTCAAGTTGGGGTGTCTACAATACCATCGGTACGACTGTAGCACAGAGTTTTAGTGGACCTGTCTTGGTTACGAGGAACAGATAATACCGTCGTCTATTGTTCTGACTCTCTGTGCTAGTACACTTTGTGAGTATTGAACGGGATATTTGGGGTAATTAATTTTATACTGACTATATAAATTAATTCATTCTCCAAGGTTATTATGAATAGTGCTTATCATCTTAATCCTAAAATAATTTTTGATTTGCATATATTTAACATTCATTATTTTAATTCATTAGAGGGTGCGATCATATATTGGTTTATATTCTCGATAAGTTGGATAACAGTATTATTTATATGAAAAATATTAATTATTGCCAGAATTCATTGCCCGAAAGATCGGGTTGGATGATACCCCTTAAGAAAGCTTATAAATTTTGACCGGGCCAAACTTTGCAGGTAGATTTGATTATTCGGCGATCAAATAAGTTAAGCGAAATGGCTTAAAGAATATCAAGATGCCGATTAAATTAAATTGTTAGTAATTATATTTAATTGGCGGATATTAAAAATCTTAACGTGGGGAGAAATAGCAAACATTTAATAATAGGAGCCCAATGCAAGAAGATCTTGAGATTATAGATCATAGTGCAATTATAGTTATTTAGTAGTGTGAACTGTAATTCTGTATTTTATGAAATTACAGAAACCGCTGCGTCTCTCCATAATTGCAGAAACTACTAGTAAGTATCTGTGTTCTACTGGAAGTCTTACTCATAATTACTCCCCAAATCCCTGCTATCGCC
>JAOTRH010119195.1:0-14879 GCA_034768845.1 Heliamphora exappendiculata
CTCTTCCAAGAATCTTGCATTTGTGCTAACAAATACCTTCTGACTCTTAGGATCATAAAATAAATCACATTTAGTTCATTTAGAGTATCCTACAAAGAAATAGACATCTGTCTTTGGTTCCACCATACTTGCATCTCCCACCAACACGTGTGTTGGGCAACCCTATATCCGAAGTGTTTAAGACTTGGTTTACGCCCAATCCATAACTCCAAAGAGGTTCCAGGAACTGCCTTAGTAGGCACCGAATTCAAAATATATGTCGCCGTTTCTAATTCATACCTCCAAAACGAATGTGGTAAATCTGAATAACACATCATGCACCTCACCATGTCCTTAAGGGGCCTATTCCTCCTTTCTGCTACACCATTCTGCTGAGGCATACCTGGTGCAGATAATTAGGATGTAATCCCATCTTTTGATAAGTAGTTCCTGCGCTCCCTAGAGAGGTATTCACCCCCCCGATCAGATCGTAGGGTTTTGATACTTTTACTTGTTTGCTTCTCCGCTTCCGCCTTAAACACTTTGAATTTCTCAAAGATTTAAGACTTGCGGTGAAGCAGGTAAATGTATCAATACCTAGAGTAATCGTCAATAAAAGTGATGAAATACTTATACCCACCTCTTTGCTGGATGTTCATGGGACCACATAAATCAAAGTGAACCAATCATAACACTTCTTTGGCTCTAAGTCCCTTGTCCGTAAACGGCGTCTTGGTCATTTTACCTTCCAAACAGGATTCGCAGAATGGAAGTGCCTCCACTTCCAATGAATCCAAAAGTCCATTTAGAACTAATTTTTGTATCCTTTTTAGATTAACATGACCCAAACGAAGATGCCAAAGTAGCGTTTGGTTCATGGAAAAAACTTTCTTTTTAAGTGATAAAACATGTAAATTATTCACCTCATTATTTTTTTCAGTAGAAATAATATGGTGTAAAATATAAAGAGCATTTTTTAATGTACCACGACAGATAAATTATTTTTCAACCATAATACTGTATGAAAGCTTATTAAAAGAAACATAATATCCATCATTCCCTAAACAGGAAACCAAAACTAAGTTTCATTTGATTTGAGGTACATATAAAATGTTCTTCAAAATTAAACTTTTACTTTTACTAAAATAAAGAGCTGCTTCTCCCACTGCAAGAGCAGACACCTGGGAGTTATTCCGCATCTGAAGGTAGACCTCGCCCTCTCTAAGCTGCCTAGTTACCTAGAACCCCTGCAAAGAATTGCAGACATGATTAGTGGCTCTGGTATCTACACACCAGGTTTCCGTAGATACAACCACTAAACATGAGTCAACTACTAGAGAAAAGGCAATACCTGCAACTTGCCTGTTCTTCCGGTAAAGACAGTCCTTCTTCTAGTGTCTCGGCTTCTGACAAAAATAGCAATTGCCCTTAGGCGCGTTTACCTTCGCCTTGGTAAGTGGTGGCTTAGCCTTGCCTACCTTCCTTGCATTTTTCTGTTACTACCCTTTCTTCTTCTTCTTGCCACCTCTTGGTCTAGAAGTAGAAGCCTTTTTAGAAACAAATGCATGGGTTGGCTTGCGGATAACACCTTCCGCTGCCTGTAGTTCTTTCAATAATTCTGTCAGAGAAAAATCTAGTTTGTTCATAGTGTAGTTTAGTCAAAATTGTTGAAACAAATCAGGCAGTGATTGAAGCACGATAACGATTTGGGATTCTGCATCGATTTCTGCTCCAAGAACCTCAAACTCATTAAGAAGACCGATCATCTTCAAAACGTAGTCCCTTACAGGTGTACCCTCATCCATGGTTGTGTTCATGAAATCCCTCATGGTCACCTGCCTTGCTGCCCGACCCTGATCACCAAATATTTCTGTAAGCTTCAATATGATCTCAGCTGTAGATGCCATAGACTGATGCTGGCTTTGCAGAACATCCGACATAGATGCCAGGATGTAACAGCAAGCCATTCGATCAGCCTTCACCCACTTCTCATAATCCTGGATCTCCTGTTCGATAGATCCATTATGAGGAGTGGGAGGGCAGGGATCATGCAACACAAACCTATAGTCGTCAAAAGTCAAAATAATATCGAGGTTCCGTTTCCATCTGATAAAGTTTGGTCCAGTAAGTTTATATCCCTTGAGAATTGCTGCTTGTAGATTGAATGATCCCATTATTAAATCCTAAGAAACAAAAGAGAAAAAACTATTTAATTCTTTTATCAAATTAGGGTCCCTCAACCTTTTAATTTAAAAAAAAATTATTGGCAGCCCGAATCCTTCGTGATTAAGCAGGCCACGTAGTGTGCATGTCTACTCATCAACACCCGTCCGGACAGACATGCTAGTCTATTAATTTACTGCTAGAATCAAATATTATAATAAAAAACTACCGGTCCAGAGTCACATCAATTGATAGGCCACGTAATGTGGACATCTAACAATCAACGAACAAAGAACTACTAGGTTTTTTTCATTCATTGATATAGAACATTCCATGTAAATTAAATATCAAATAAATTTTGGTCCCCACAAATAAAAACAGTGACTCCTTAGGGATGATATTTTTATTCGCGGGTTAAGTGTATAATTATTACTCTTAATTTGAAAATACCGTATCAAAATCCCGGGCCTGGTGTGAACGAATCCTGCTTCGAACTATTCTCAAATCTACTTCTTTCGAAGATTCGTGCCGGAGATACCATGACTACAGCCATTCCGTATGGAGACCAAATGTCGAAGCCGGCGCGCGAGCTAAAATCACATCTACTACGAACGGATAATAGAGACCGTAGAATTTATCTGTGACTAAATCCATCTCCCACTTAATATTTTAAAAATCGAGAGTTTTTCCTTTTTATTCATTTTAAACGATTAAACATATTTTAATTCCTGATTAAAATAAATTCAGTTTTAATCAATTAAAATATTTCTTCTTTAACCATAATAAAATAAAGAAAAAACTTCCTTATTTAATTTTGCGAAAGAAATTAATTACCCGAATTTTAATTAAAAAATCTTAATTAATTTTAACACAAAAATAAATAAATAATTATCTATTTATTTTTTCATTTTAAAAATTGCTGAGATTATTCATTTTATAAAATTATTTTTTCTAATATATTTCCTATAATAAAATCATGTATAAAAAGAAAAATAAATAAAATAAAAAATCATCCACGCAATTAAATAAAATAAATAAATAAATAATTAAATAACGAAAAAATAAATATAAATAGTCGTTACGATTCGGTTCGTCCATTTAATCTTTTAATCTGACGGTCTCGAATTAAAGATTAAACGTTTAGGGTTTTGGAATCCTAAACGAGCCGTTAAATACCCGAATTTTTTCCTCAGCCTCCGAACCGCCGTCACAGCCCCAGACGACCATTGGAACGCTAGAAAAACTAAAAATAAACCAGCCAAATAGCCCCTGAATGGGGCAAAATACTGCCGCCTTTGGCAGCCCTGCGCTGCCTTGTTGCAGCCGCTGTTTGGCCGCCTTGCCGCCACTGTTGAACCCCCAAAAATTAATAGTAGGTAGAGCACATTGAGGTTTTGATCTCAGAAAAAAATTACGTCAAAATACGATGTCGAATTGGCCCAAAAAAATTTTCAAAGGGCCAAAATTCTGTTGTGGCGCCACTGTGCGCATCGAATTTTGAAGCAGTTTTTGACCCATTTGTCGCCGTCGTCAAATTGCAACCAAACCACCATCGGACAACCTTTATTTCAGTAAAAAAATTGCGTCAAAAAGGATTGCCTAAGGCCTCAAAAACGAGCCCCGAAGTCGGCTCCCTACTGCTGCCTTATGCAGCTGTCGCCGCCTCCTTCATCCCTTTTCGTCTCGTTTTTTATCCCCGTTTCTGTGACACAATTACGTCAAAGATCCAAAAAAAATAGAATGAAATGATATATTACATCGCCAAAAATCTATACCCCACGTAGGAGGTGTACAATCGATCTAATCTCAAAACAAAAACCGCCGAGATATACGATATAATTAAAATATTCATTCATTCAATCATATAACCGCATCGTAACGACTTACAGCCGCAAAACCGAGGTTAGCATAATAGTTTTTCCTGAAAAAAGCAACAGTGGCTCTGATACCATTGTTGGAGAGAGGGAGCCGTGCAGCGGAAAAAAGGTTTTTGAATCGACGTCGTGACCGTAAAAAACGACGTACGCGATTTTCATGAAAAACGAAAACTATAATGATTTTAATAGTTTAATACCTTTATGAAACTTGTCAAAAAGTTTCAAGAAATTCCGAATACGTTGAAGGCGACCTTGCAATCTTCTCACGTCGAATCCGGACGCACTATGACGATCACGATGTGTGGGCACTAATTCTGATCGAAATATTCTTTCTCCTTTGGATTTCTTCTCATACAATATTTTTCAAAAAGGCAAAATTAATTGCCAAAGAGGAGAAGGGGGTGGCGGCTATGTAGGAGTATTAGGGTTAGTGTTTTATTAATGAGCCTCCTTTTTAATAAATAAGAATATATCAAAATTATATTAAGTATATACTCTCTTTCGTAAAAGAATATAAAGAGATATACTTAACATAAATAATCAATCCCATCATCTCCTAGGGCTGACGACTTAGGGAGTAAACCCTAGGTGTGCCAAATAACAAAATTGCCTCTCATTAATTTAATTTAATTCTCGAATGTCCCCAGCGGAAAAACTGGGATTCTAATTAAATTAAATAATTACCGAAACCAACAAGAAAAATATCCGTGCATATTATGGGTTACGTGAGGGATCACGAGAAAGTATAGAACTCCGGCTAACCGTACGAGAAAATCGAATATCCCTAACTCTGTCCCCGAGTTAGATCCTTTCCTGTACGAACCAGAACTTATTCCACTAAAGGTCATAACTAAACTCTCGGCCCTAACTCAAATTATGTCTTGAGTTTCTATTTATCAAATGCACTGAATTCTCTCCACGTTTAAGATTAGATTCCCGATAAATAAATTAGGTTATTGACAACCCAATTTAATTATCCTCTTCTCCTCGCAACCGCACCGCTTAACCTTTTGATATGCCAAATCCAAAGATCTACTGTACAGGTTTAGCATAATCAAACCTATAAGCAAAGCACACGAAGGGGAACTCCTTAACCTGAATCGGACGTAGTTTTCGTCAGCTGATTATCAATCATCGAACAAATAATGCCAGTATCCAACTCATCGGTATTGTTGATCTCATAGAGGAAATTTCAACCATTGACGACTCAAAGTATTGTACATCATTCGAACACAATTGATCAATCACTTCAGGATTAAGAGTTCGTGCAATACATGATAATACGAGATGTGGATCAATTCATATAGTCAGTATAGAATCGATCATCCCGTTGATCCCGCTTAATACACTCCAAGTGTACTAACACATCGAGCTTGAACATCTAATCTTTAAAATCTAAATTCGATCCATTCGACCTAGCCAAGACCAGTTACTATAACGATGTACTACAATCGTACCAATAGAATGTCCGGGTCTATTATGATTGTGAGCCTACCTGTATAATCTGTCAGAACCTATGACCTAATCTTCCGTGCAGCACATACCGAGTCAAATACTAGATAGAATATATGGACTATGCATTCATACATCACAAATACAATTACAAAATCATAAATGCAAAACCATCTCAAATGTTTCTTATTAAATTACCAGGGACCCAGAATAAAATACATAAAAAGCATTACTTTTTAGTATACATTCCCAATAGTGTGGGCTACGGACTAATGAGAACTTATACCGGCAGAACCCAGATATATTTTAGTCTTGAGAGACAAAATATGATATATCAATTATATGAAACTGGTTCAACCTACTCGCATATATATAAGGCTACAGCAGGGACCTGTGGAGTAATTATGAGTAAGGCTTTCAGTGGAACACAGATACCTACTAGCGGTTTCTATAATTATGGAAAAATGCAGTAATTTTTGTAATTTTCATAAAATACTGAATTACAGTTCACACTACTAAATAACTATAATTTTACTCTAACCCATAATCTCAAGACCTTCTTGCATTGAACTCATGTTATTAAATGCTTACTATTTCTCCAAACGTTAAGATTTTTGATACCTACCAATCAAATTTAATTATCGACAATTTAATTTAATCGGCATCTTAATATTCCTTAAACCCTTCTACTTAACTATTTGATCGCCGAAAAATCAAATCCACCTGCAGGATTTGGGTCGGTCAAATCTTATAAGTTTCCTTAAGAGGGTATTGTCAATCCTAATATTTTGGAACGTGAATTCCGTCAATAATTAATATTTACCATATAAATAATACCGCTATTCAACTCACCAGGAATATAGACCCATATAAGATCAAAGCCTCCAATGAATCAAAATAACGAATATTAAATATATGCAAATTAATAATTATTTCATGATTAAGAGAATAAGCACTATTCATAATAATTTTAGGGTGTGAATTAATTTATATAGTCAGTATAAAATTAATTATCCCAAATGTCCCGTTCAATACACACAAAGTGTACTAGCCCAAAGAGTCAGAACAATAAACAACGCTATTATATGTTCCCCGTAACTAAGACAAGCCTACCAAAACTCTGTGCTACAGTCGTACCGATGGTATATTTATTTTCACCTAAACTGTGAACATAAAACTTATATTCTGCAACAACCTAAAATATTATCTTCTGTATGTAAGCCGTACTCTACACAACAGATTAAAAACTATACAAAATATCGGACATCTATGCATAACGTTGGAAAAATGATATACATACATTACTCATAAAGAATTTTATAAAATAGAAAATTAATTTTATTAAAATAAAATTAAATACTAAAAATATGATTTTCAGTATACTAACCCTAACATGTAGGAGTCGATCTTTGCATGTGAAGCATTGTAGTATATAAGTATATATATCTCAAACTGTTTTCTTTTGAGGCTCGTGTAAGTCGTGATATAAAACTATTTTCAAACTATTTTTAAGGCTCACGTGAGTCAAATTATAAAAAAAAAATTTGGGCTCGGGAGAGTTGTAACATACATATTACTCTGATAGCATGTTTAGCTTTTATTTCATGTCTGTCTAGTTTTTGCTAAGCTTTGGCTCACAGTGTGGGATTTAAAAATATTTTTTAGGTGCATATAATCACGCAGATTGATCCGGAGGAGCCGATTGGGGCGAAAGACTTGTAGTCTTCTTTGTTTCCTTTTTGAACCATGTACTGTTTTACATGCTTTTGGTTTAGAACCGTTTGTTGTAAGTCGATTGGCGATTACATTTATTGCATGTATATTTTGTATCTTGAAAGAAAAATATCATGTTGTTTGTAGGTGTTTCACACGACCCAGGTGTCGAAGTGTGATAGAATGGTATCAGAACTCTGAGTTCAAATACTTAAGAGCCATGAAAAGAGGGTACATCACCTTGTAAGATTGATTACGTGTGCTTGATTATATGCGTTTAGATGTTTTGATAACATAAACGTGTTAGCGTATTAAACATGTAGATGTTGTGTATATGTGAGCATAAGGGTTGAACCTTAGGATTGATCAGTCTTGCCTTTGAACATTTGGATTAACAGACTTAGAAGTCAAGTTAGAAATACGTTTGGCTGACACATTTTTTGGTAAGAAATCAAGTGGGTTATCTAAATTGACGTGTCACTCTTGTCGATTCTTCTCGGTATAAGGGGCTTGTTTAGCATGATCTTGAATGGCTATGTGTTAGCATAATTATGTGTTTTATGTTAAGTGATAACATGACGCATGAAAGCTTATGTGGTTATGTTGCTTTCGTATAGACGTGATGTCTGCGTGGAGAGGACGAAACTGTGGTCGAGGCCGTGGTCGAGGCTGTGGTTTAGGCCAAGGGGATATGCCAATCCCTGATGCTAGGGATGCAAATGCTCTCCAAGGACCGATTGATGCGACAGAGTTGCTGCGTGCGATGGTGGACTCTGTGGATGGTGTGTTGTGTTGAGACATCGATTGGTAAGATGTGATGTTGGGGTGAGTTGGTAGATCATATGTCCTGAGGCTGTTGGTCATTGTTTAGAGTACATGGCCACATTTGATTATATCCTGGGAATGGTTTAGCTGAACACCTCTCATACCTGTGTCGATTGCGATCGACAGGGTTATTTTCTTTTGACCTTATTGCAAATTTCAGAGACAAAATTCCTTTAAGTGGTAGGGTTGTGAGACCCTGACCCATTTTCGTTTTTCAATGTTTTTCGATGCATAGTTTATCATTTTTATTGTTGCATCTTTATATGCATTTTATGCGTGTTCGGGCTTTAAAATGCATGTTGGGTTAATTCCTGGGCCGTTGAGTATTGTGGTGCGAAGTTCAAAAAAAAAAAATTTCGGGCGAGCCCATAAATATCTAGGCTTAGATATTTTCAAAGATATTTTCTCTCCCAACTCTTTGAAACCCTCAAAATCTTTGCCTTCTCTCTACTTTTTAGAGGGCCCGAGGCTTGATTTTTTACGATCAGATAGCGGATGCTTAGTATCCTTGCTGTGGGCTGCGCGTTCATTCGGACGAAATCTCATTTCGACGAGGTTCATTTATTGAGACGTCAAGTTTTTAACTCAACGAGATAGGATTCTAGACTCTCATGTCTTAAAGGGGTGCCACAAAAATCGTATGTGTTTTTACTATTTAAAAACGCATGAAAAGTTGGTTTATGTTTTAAAAAGTAGGGTTTTGGTTCCTAAATCATTTTTGGTGTTTTTCGTTGGACAAAAAGGGGTTTTGAGGCATTTCTTTGGGTGTTTTGTTGTAGTTTTGGGCTTAGGTATGTCCGTGGGTATCGAAAGGGAGTTTGGTTCCCTTCGATTTTGGGGTTGAAAGGGATGGTCATGTAGCTAGGGTTAGTTTCTGCCGTGGTTTAGTCAACTGGACTTGGTGGTTTAGTCGAATGGGTCAATAGTATGGTGATCTAGTCGACTAGAGGTGAGGATCCAGTCGATTGATATGGGTTTGGATTTTTCCTTTTTTTTCCAATAACTTTTCTGTCGATTGAATTATGGGGTTCAACCGACTGATGTGCAGTTGGGGCTATTTTGTTGTTTTGATGGGTCATGTAGTGGTCTTGGGGGTTTATTTATGTTTTGTTATCATCCTCAGGGGTGACATGGATTTGTTAATCGTGGTATTCAGGCATAGTTGGGTACGGGACGTGTTTGGGTCTATGGTTCTTTCTAAAAAGGCGAGTTTTAGAAAAGATAGTGTTTTATGAAAACGTTTATAAAAATTGAGTTTTTAGAGGTTTGGAGTTAGTCTTTGGGGTTGGGTTTCGTCTTGTTGTTTGTTGGTCGTCTGGGTTAGTGAATGACGACTTATGTGATGAGTTGTGTGGCATGTGAAGTCGTTATGTGAAATGTAGTGCTTGTACGTAATTTTATGTATTAAAACTCTAGTTTTATTTATGCATGTGTTGCGTGAGTTGCGTGGGTTGCGTGGGTTGCTTGTGTTGTGTATGTTAACTCTAGTTAATAACGCATTAGATGGGACTGTGGTCCTTCGGTGAAAGCCTGAGAAGATGATTGGGTAAATGTTAGCTCTGGTTAACAACACATTAGATGGGACTGCGGTCCTTCGATGAAAGCCCGAGAAGATGGTTGGGTGAATGTTAGCTCTGGTTAACAATGTATTAGATGGGACTGCGGTCTTTTGGTGAAAACCCAAGAAGGTATATTAGATGAGGTTGCGGTCCTTCGGTGGAAACCTAAGAGGTTGCATAGCAAGGATTGCATGTGAATCATGAAAACAGTTTTGAGGCTTGAAAGAGAGTCGAAAATTGCATAGTGACTTGCATGTGTTGCGTTGGGTGACTTGCATGTGCTGCGTTGTGTGGGTGGCATGTGTTGCGTTGTGTGGGTTGCAGGTGTTGTGGTGTGGCATGTGAATCATTGTGTATTTTATAGAACTATTTTCAGGGCTCGTGCGAGTCAATGTATATATCCGTGTTACATGTGGGGATCGTGAGAGTCAAGGCTTATAGGAGTCGATCTTTGCATGTGAAGCATTGTAGTATATAAGTATATATATCTCAAACTATTTTCTTTTGAGGCTCGTGTAAGTCGTGATATAAAACTATTTTCAAACTGTTTTTAGGCTCGCGTGAGTTAAATTACAAAATCGTTTTTTTTTGGGGTCTCAGGAGAGTCATAACATATATATTACTTCTATAGCATATTTAGCTTTTATTTCATGTCTGTCTAGTTTCTGCTGAGTTTTGGCTCACGATTTAGGATTTAAAATTATTTTTCAGCTGCATACGATCACGTAGGTTGATCCGAAGGAGCTAGTTGGGGCGAAAGTCCTATAGTCTTTTTTGTTTCCTTTTTGAACCATGTACTGTTTTACATGCTTTTGATTTAGAATCGTATGTTGTAAGTCGGTTGGCGATCACATTTATTGCATGTATGTTTTGTATCTTGAGAGTAAAACGTCGGGTTGGGTGTTACTTTTCAGTTTTGTATGGTTATTTGTGGGTGTTTCACGTGATCCGGGTGTCGGGGCGTGACAATGGTTTTCAGTGTATAACCCTAACATAGAGGTGATGTACCATTGATCAAGATTACATCAGCAAACAACTTGGTAGACATTTTTACGAAAAGCTTACCTATCAAGACTTTTGATAGTCACGTAGAGGGAATGGGGGATGAGTTATATGGCAGTATGACTTTGACTGTAAGTGAAAGATTATAAGGAATATATACTAAAAGTCATACTTCTATATAATGAATTTTTGTATTTGTTTATTCATTAATAAAATTTATTATTTTAATTTTGAAAAAAATTTATATGAGCAATATTTGTACTGCATTATAGTATTTTATTCTTCAAAGTGATGATCTAGTGTGTATAGTTCGAGTTACACTCATAAGTTCATATTATTAGTTCTTGTAGAATATAAATTTATCGATTACAGTCTTAGATGAAATTAAACACACAATCTATAGGACTATAGCACAATATTTTAATAGGTCTGTCTTGATTATGAAAAATGTTATAGTTCAAATTCGCTGTGCTAGTAGAATTTGGAGTGTATTAAATAAGATTTTCTTAGAATAATTATCTTATACTGGTTGTATAAAACAATTAATATTTCATAGTTGTTATGAATATTTATGCTCTTATTCTTGAAATAATATAAATATATATTTTTTATTTTTTATTTTGATTAATAAAATAGTGAGATCTTTTATAAGTCAATAAATTCAGTGAATTGAATAATGACATTATGTGTATGTTGAATATTTTTCATAAATAAATTTATAAGTTTTGATTATATCAAACCATGTAGGTGGATTTTATATCCAACATATCAAATAAGATAATTAAAAAAATTTCAAGAAATTATAAGTGATGAATTAAATAAAATTCTCACTAATTTAATTTAATCGATGGATATCTGTAATCTTAATATAGAGAGATAAATAAGTATTTAATAACATGGAGCTCGAAACTATTTTTTGAGATAAGATCGAAAGTGCAATTATAATTTTTTAGTAGTATGAATTATAATTTATGGAATTAAAATTTTAATTCGAATTGAAATAGGTTTTTCTCATTAAATAAGGATCACAAATCTTATTTACTCATCAAATCCCTACTGTAGCCTATTTGTAAGTAGTTAAACCTCTCTGGCAGTTAAGGTTTTTTATTTCACTCGTGATATCACAATACAGCTGCAGCTGAATAGTTTTGGTCACGAAATTCGGAGCCCACCCTCCATTTGTGACAACGCATACGAGAACATGTAAAAGACTTGAGGATTAGTCCAGTCCCTGCTCGTGTGCATTCATCTAGAAAATTTATGTTCGAGTGCTGAGACGAGATCAAAATAGAGAGATCTTGAAATTATAACCCTTGTTCCGCTATTTGAGTTTTAATTGGGTTCTCATTTTTTTAGTGTAATTCGCATGCATTGTCATTGGTTTATGGGATTTCGTTTCCCAACACTTCCAACTTCTTTTTAAAAAAAAGTGTTATGCATTAGCTTCAAGATGTTCTTGGTATCAGTGTGTGTTCTTGAAGATTAGTTCTTCAAAGACTTCTTTTTCTTTCCCTTTGATCTTGGATCTTGGAATCAAAGCCATAAATAACTTGAAGGAGCTCTTAAATCTTGAAGTAAGAGGCATAGATTCATCATCCATCCATCCACTTTCAAGATTAAAGGTACGAATTTTTCTAAAATCTTGATTTATATGAGTATGTATGTGACGTGTAGTATTTATGCTGTCATAAAACATTTGTTTACTTTCAAAGTCTCTACTTGAATATTCAAAGATACTTGTATTGACTTGATCTATGTTTTCTTAAAAGTATGTTCATGATATTGGATTTATGTTTAACGTTTGAGAAAAAGTCTTTTGATGGAAGAAGAAAATGAAACTTTTTCAAAAAGATAAAAGATTGTGTTTGTTCTTCGATTGTTGCGTTGAGAAATAGCTTTTGGGTTGGTTATGCCATGTGAATAAGGATTGCGTACGAGATGTCCTTCGGTAGAAGCCTATAAACTTGCGCAAAATTCATTGCGCAAGAATGAATCTTGGTTAGTAGCCTTAATTGTTGGTTATCAATATATAGAAAATATGGGGCATACAACTAAAAACCTTCTTTTAAAAGAAAAGTTGTGTTGTTTTTGTGTTGAATTGATATGATGAGATCTATGGATCAAAAGTAATCTTCAGAAGAAAGTGTCTTTGTGATAGAATTTTCATTGTTTTTTGTAAGATTGTGTACTAAAAATCATATTTTGAATTTTTGGTATTTGATTTGATTTTAATAAAATATATTTTTTTCATTTAATGAGAATCTGTATGATTTTAATTATTTATTTAATGTTGTCCATACATATCTTTTATTCTATTTAGTAGTTAATCTGGTATATAGAGTTTGGCTTACACACAGAAGACTAGATAATTGGTTATTATAAAATATAAATTTTTGGTTCACAGTTTTAGATGGAATTGGACACACAATCGGTGCAGCTGTAACACAATATTTTAGTAGAACTGTCGTGATTATGGGGAACGATAATAGTCTTGACTATTGTTCCGACTCATTGTGCTTGTACACTTTGTATGTATTGAATAAGATCATGTTATGGGTAATTAATTTTATACTGAGTATATAAATTAATTTATACCCAATTGTTATTATGAGTGCTTATACTCTTAATCTCAAAATAATTATTAGATACGTATATTTAATATTCGTTATTTTGATTCATTAGAATGTGTAATCTTTTACGGGTCAATAATCTCGATGAATTGAAAAATGGTATTAATTATATAGTGGATATTAATTATTGATGGAATCCACGTCCCGAATAGAAATTGATAATACCCCACTTAAGGAAGTTTATAAGTTTTGATCATGCCAAACCCTACTGGTGAATTTTGTAATTTGGTATATCAAATAAGTTAAGCAGAAGACCTTAAGAAATTATCGAATAGGTCAATTAAATATAATTGTTAATAATTTAATTTAATCGACGGGTATTTATAATCTTAACATGGAGGAGAATAATGAGCGTTTATTAATAAGAGCTTGAATAATTGACTTTGAAAATAATTCCAAGAGTGCAATTACGATTCTTTAGTGATATAAATTATAATTTATGTTTTTAAAAAATTGCTTCTAGATTGAAGTAGATTTTCCTAATTACATTCGAAACCCGTGTCTTATTTGTTTGTAAGGGCTCGGTCCTTTTTTATTTTGAGAATTTCTTTAAAACTTATTTTGAGACCTCCGGTGGACTTAGAAGAAGTGCAAATTTGGTGAGAGAATTAAAAATTTACTCATGCAATGATGGATGTCGAGTACCCTAGGTTTAATAGTGCACGGGAACATCGTTGTGAGGTGTTTGACTTATGTTTCGGTTCAGTTTTAGCATTTTTTATTCAGATCTTCACCTAGTGCTGACCGCTCGAGCGGTGGGGAACCCGCTCGAGCAGACAGGTGGCCGAGAGTCCGAAAAGTGGGAACCGCTCTAGCGGACTGTCGGCGAGCAGCTTATAAGTGCAGGTTTTAACATTTCTTTTTTTTCCTTCCTCCTCTCTCTCTCTCTAGAGCAGGAGTGGTGACCAAGGATTTAGGTTTGGGTGATGTTTAGGGCTCTCCTTGCACCCCTAGGATGGATTTCTTGCCGTTCTCCCGAGTGAGCATCCGTTAGAAGTTGAAGCTACACGTTGAAAACTTCCTTAGCATCGTTTGTTTGGTGACTCGTATTGGTAGAGCTTGCTAAAATATTGGATCTTGAGTTTTGAATGTCTAAGAGGTAGGATTTAAGACTAATTTTGTTCATTGTATGTATATGAGTTGTGTTTCGTTAGATTTACTTAAAGGCAAAAAAAAACTTATGTTTTTGAAACCTTAAGTTAGTGAAAAATGTTTTAGCATGTTGTTTGTGGGCTTTAAGCATGATTTGGGTAAAATTTATCTTGTGGTTGTTGTTAAAGATGATTTGATTTGATTTGAAAAGGAGGAAAACTAGGGTTTGGTTTGGGCCAAATTCATGAAAATTTGGGAGTTTTTGGGTTGGAGACTAAGATGACAAAATTGATTGACTTTTTAGACAAATTGAGGTTATGTTAACCTAGTTGTGTATAAATCTTATAAATTTGCAAGATATATGAAAACGGTGGATGTTGGGTTGGGAATTTTGTGTAAATTCAATGAATTATTGAATACGAAACATATGAGATATTAATTTGGAAGTTTGACCCGTGTTATTTAAATAAATAAATTATGAGAACGTTTAATGTGAGACCCTGGTTCGTTTCTTTTGTGATATATATATATATATATATATATATATATATATATATGTGTGTGTGTGTGTGTGTGTGTGTGTGTTC